>WSYQ01000888.1:0-52112 GCA_011426435.1 Lysiphlebus fabarum
AGTGTAAACTAAAAAAAAATAAAACCATTTTTACCATTGTTTATAATAATTAGAAGCGAGATTTTTTTTTTAAGTTTTTTATCCAATCATCGTGAACAAGCCGGTTTTTCTTTTTTTTTAAATAAATAATTTATATTGTTTAAAGATGCGGACCCCAATTTTAATTAATACTAATTCATTAATTATTTTCTAAATTTTAATTTAGTGTAAACTAAAAAAAAATAAAACCATTTTTACTATTATTTATAACAATTAGAAGCGAGTTTGATTTTTTTATGTTTTTTTTCCAATCATCCTGAAACAACCGTTTTTTTTTTTTTTTAAATAAACAATTTAAATTATTTATTTAAAAAAAAAAATTTTAATTTAGTGTAAACTAAAAAAAAATAAAACCATTTTTACTATTATTTATAACAATTAGAAGCGAGTTTGATTTTTTTATGTTTTTTTTCCAATCATCCTGAAACAACCCGGTTTTTTTTTTTTTTTAAATAAACAATTTAAATTATTTATTTAAAAAAAAAAAAAACCGGGTTGTCTTACGGTTCTAGAGAACGAAAAAAATCAAACTCGCTTCTAATTGTTATAAATAATAGTAAAAATGGTTTTATTTTTTTTTAGTATATATCAAATTAAAATTTAAAAAGTAATAAATCAATTAGTATCAATTAAAATTGGGGTCCGCATCTTTAAACAATATAAATTATTTATTTAAAAAAAAAGAAAAACCGGCTTGTTTCACGATGATTGGAAAAAAAACATAAAAAAATCAAACTCGCTTCTAATTGTTATAAATAATAGTAAAAATGGTTTTATTTTTTTTTAGTTTACACTAAATTAAAATTTAGAAAATAATTAATGAATTAGTATTAATTAAAATTGGGGTCCGCATCTTTAAACAATATAAATTATTTATTTAAAAAAAAAGAAAAACCGGCTTGTTCACGATGATTGGATAAAAAACTTAAAAAAAAAATCTCGCTTCTAATTATTATAAACAATGGTAAAAATGGTTTTATTTTTTTTTAGTTTACACTAAATTAAAATTTAGAAAATATGTAATGAATTAGTATTAATTAAAATTGGGGTCCGCATCTTTAAACAATATAAATTATTTATTTAAAAAAAAAGAAAAACCGGCTTGTTTCACGGTTCTAGAGAACGAAAAAAATCAAACTTGCTTTTAATTGTTATAAATAATAGTAAAAATAGTTTTATTTTCTTTTAGTTTATATCAAATTAAAATTTAGAAAATAGTGAATAATTTAATAGTAATTAAAATTGGGGTCTGCATCTTTAAACAATTTAAATTATTTATTTAAAAAAAAAAAAAAAAAACTCGAATACTCTCCAAGCGGCTGGTAGTTCTACGTAGCGGCAATGCGGCGATGGGGTGATACTTTTATTTTTCGACTGTATCTAGTTGCCAGACTTAGTTGCCAGTTTCAGCCACATATTTATTTAATAATTAGAGTGAAACCGTCAGAAGAAGATCACGATGATCAATCAGCGCATGCGCCAGAATTCAGTTATACATATCAATACGTATAAAATTTGCGTGTCTGTGTTTCCACTTCCTTACCGAATTTTTCAATCAGTCACATACATATACAGATTTTCCATGTATCGTTAAATTCTCGCGCATGCGCTGATTGATCATCGTGATCTTCTTCTGACGGTTTCACTCTATTGCTGGTTAAAATATTTTTAACAGGAATAATTGTTTAATAAATTGTCTATTTTTAAGTTCATCTCTTTCCTTAACTATTTGTTTATTTTAAAAAAAATTTTTCACAACAATAATTGTTCATTAAATTGTCTTTTTTCGAGCCCATTTCCTCCCTTATAACCTTTATATCCTTTTCGTAAAAAAACAAGAACAAATAGCTAAAAAAATGGATGTAGCCAGAGAAATATTTTATCCATCCATAATTGTTTAATAAATTGTTTTTTTTTTATTGATGAATGAAGCAATTAATCTTTCTACAAATAATATTATACTACAACATATTTTCTGAAATCGTCAGTATCATCAAGATCACTATACCATCAGAATTACAAAAAACCATCAACGAAAATATTAACACTAAAAATAAAACCACCACTATAATCAGTAAAACTACCAATATACATGATAACATAACCAGCATGTCACTCAAATACAAGTGCATCAGAGTGCCCAAGTGAAGGACTTAAACAAAATAAAGAAGAAACAACTGGTAACTTACAAAGTGCATCAAGTGGTACCGTTTAAAAAAAAACTTATTAATTCTACAAATTGCGAATTTATTGCGATTACGATATACATATAATAAATAAAAATTATTTGCCAATTCATTGCATGATAGTTTTTTTAAATAATCAAATTTTTCTAATTTAATAATTTTTCAAAGAATCTTTAAATCTAAATGAACCATGAACTAGCTGTATTTCTACCTTGGTATACTCTTTTTTTTGTTTTTTTTTTTCAATAAATATTTTTTTTTATTGTCAAAATTTATTAAAGTTATTTTCATGAATGAGAATTCAAACTCCAAAATTTGTTGTTTATTTGAGCATTAAATTATATGTTGATGAAACTATTGGTGCTAATTATAAAGTTGGACCAGTAAAACGAAGTAAACTAGATCAAGGGATTATTAATGGCGAATTAACAGCATTAGCAGGTGTTGTTTGTAATGACAATGATTCATCAACAATTACATTAACAACACTAGATGACATGATATATTGACCGAGCAAGAGACGTTGATAAATGCATATCAGCTAGGGTATAAAGTAAATACTTGGGACACTTATCACACAATTAACATTAAAAGATGAACAAAAATCAAAAGAAAAAAATCAAACAAATAATGTTGATAAACCAGCATCTCCAACAGTAAATTACAAAACAAATAAATCAACAGAAAATGACCAAACAAATCACCATGATGCATCAATATCTTCAACAAAAAATAGTTAATGAAATAACATAGTTAAAGTATTACTAGAATTCGTATCAAGTGGTAAAAATAAATAAATATTGTTTTACCATTAGAAATAGTATGTGATTATAAATTACTAAAAAATTTAAATATACCATTTAGTTTAACAAATTTACTAGCCATAAAAAATCTTAGATAAAATATAAAAAAATTGTTAATATTGGAGTTGAACCTGATAGTAATGTTATTGAGATAGCTATAAAAATTATTCAATTTATAAATTATAAAAAAAAAATATAGAGTCTACTCATGTTTTTTTTAATAATGGTTCTGATAATAATTCATATAAAAATACAAATAATAATAATACTACTGAACAATATGATGAAAATAAAAAATAATAAATTAAATGACAAAAAAAAATTGTAATAATAAATTCAATAAAATTTCAATACCATGTCGTTGTGTTAAGATTGGATCATATAGCTATATGCTAGTTATAATAAAATTAATATAAATATAAAACTGTCTTTGAATTATTAGTCGCATCACTTAGAAAAAATATGTAGTTATTAAAATAAAATATGATAATATTACTGAAGCAAAATTTTATTTGAATAATGATTGAAATGTTTCATATTTTACACAAGCAAAAGTGTTAGTTTAAACATTGAAAAATTATTGAGTATGAAGTTCATAACAGGATCAAATTATGATCCAGAAAGTGTTAATCCAGCACAAAAAATGATAACATTAATACTTGATAATTTATTTCTCAAATTAAGACATAACTTGACTGCATGATCATTTAGAAATAAAAACGAAAAAAAAGTTGTATATATACATAAAAAAATAGCACACAATATGTTGGTAAATTCACCATTTGTATGATTATGAGAATAATTTTTTTTATTAAATAGTTGTTCAATTTTTTGTTTGTAATAAATTAATATATATTACTTTATATAAAAATTTAAAAAAAACTTGCATATTAATATACATATTGATATATTAATTTTAGCTCAATATGATATTAAAAATAAAAAAAAAAAAAATTATTATGAGCTAATTATTTATAAAAAAAAAAAAAAAATCAAGAAAGATTCTTTCTTTTTTTAAAATAAAATAAAAAATATATTATAGCTTCATTTAATCAAACATATTTTGATGATAATACAGTTTTAAAAAAACAACAAAATCAACGACCAACACTATCACGAGCAAATAAGAGTCATATTGTATTTAACCATCCTACAAATAGTCGAAAGTCATTAAAATCAACATCAGCTGTACTATCAATAATACAAACATCATTAAAAAAAATATTAACACAAGTATTCAAAATTGAGGAATCATCAGTACAATTGTACAATATCAAATTGAACTAATATTTTCAAAATATTGGTTGTTGTGATAGCGATGGTGAACAAAAATTAATGTCATTCAGTATATCAAATGAGGAATGTACTGATAATGATTAACTTGAACAAGCTGGTATACCATTTAATAGAACAAGAACAGTATCACTTGTTAAAGATCCAATATTAAAAATTAGTTATGTTGTTGAAAGTGAAGCTGTTACAATTGTTGACACAATTCATGTTAATCTAAAAAATCTTAAATTTGATAAATATTTATAACATTTAGATAGGCACAATAAAAAACGTTTGAAATAATTAAAAAATAAAATTAACTGTAAATAAATGAATTTAGAAAAGATTAATGTTTCATCAACAATAGATGTATATAAAAATTGATAAGGAAAATATGTTTGAAAATTCATGTGAAGATTTTTTTATTTAAGCTTCCTAAGAATAAATAATTTCACATTTAAAATTACCAACAGCTTGACTAAACATCAACAACATTTATTCTCAAAATTTATCAATTTTTTTAATATGACTGTCTAAAAAAGTAATAATTTTTTTATTTATTAAATAAAATTAATTCTGTGTGTATTTTTTTCGAATAATTAAAAATGTTAATAATATTGCATTTATTATTGACATCAAAACTATATTGATTGTCTCAAAGATATATAAAATAATTATTTTTTATAAAAACAATGAATCGTAATTTTGTTTTTCTTTTTAAATAATTTTAGTTTGTAAAAAATGGAAAAAAAGTATTAAAATTACTTGGAATAGAACAAAATTTTTTACAACTAATAGCAAATATAAATTGTATTCATATACAAATGGAAAATCGGAAAAATATATTGACTGTGTTATAAAATTTAGTGGAAAAAAAATTAGAAACTCTTTGTGTGAGTGTATTACAAAGCAACAAAATACAAAAATTAATAAATGACAATTGTCTAAATTTAGTATCGCTAGGGCTTGGTTATTATGATTATTGGAATAAAAAATATTATTTAGACAATGATGAAAAAAAAAATCAACTTGAACAATTACACGAAATATTTAAAAATTTATTAATGACATCTGGTAATCGTGGTAAAGGTCTTGAAGAAGCACAAGATATATTAGAATTTATTAATCAAGTTGAAAAAGTTGAATCATGGATAAAAAAATGATGGTGATCTGGTTATGATTATGAGTATTAAGCTGATGATGATGATAGTGATATGAGAGTTGATGATACATGTAAAATAATGATAATAATGATTTAATATCAATACAATAACGTCGTGATAATATTAATAATAAATGGAAAGCATTATACATGGTGCATTGAGTGTATATCGTAATATTCTTGGTGGTTCATTATAGAAATACATTTATTTAATCGTGATATTGATGATACCAATCAAAGAGTTAATGAAAAATCAATTGTTATGAATACAAATGATGTTGGTAAAGATTTAGCAGCTGTTGGACATCTTCAACGTAAACAAAAAAAATAGAACGGGATATGACTGCAATTAATGGTAAAATAAAACAACATAATAATGAAGCACATAATTTATCAAATAAATATCCAAAAGATTAAAAAAAAATTAATTTAATGCTTAATAATTTACAATTAAATTGTAATGATTTACAATATTTAACAAAACATAAAGGTCATGTATCAAGTCAAGCATGTACACTACATAAATTTAATGCTGATTTACATGAAGTTGAAATTTGGATATTTAATATAATTATAAGAATGAATGATTGTGATTCACCAACAACAATATTAGAAGCTAAAGCATTATTACAACTTCATCAAGAAATAAAAGCTGAAATTGATGGTAGACAAGGTGCAACAAATTTATTAAATGAACATGGTAAAAAAATTGTTATTATTAATGATGATATTAAAAATAACATTGAACATTTAGAAAAATTAAAAAATAATTTAAATGATGCATGGATTAATCAAAAAGAAAAATTAATGGAAAATAATTAAAGAACAAGTTGATCAAGCTAACAATTGACTTGCTGCTAAAAAAGCTGTTTTAAATAATGATGATCTTGGCAAATCATTATCTGGTGTTAAAGCAATGCAAGCATTGGTACGTAAACATCAAGGTTTAGATATAGATTTAGGTGCTATTAAAGAAGGACTTGTATTTGTTATATGGACAAAGCATCACGTTTAGCTGAATTATTTCCTGATACAAGAGAACGCATAGCTATTAAACATGAAGAAGCTGATAAAAATTGTAATAAACTACTTGAAAAAGCAGCACAGAGAAAAAGTAAATTAGCACAAGCTGAACAACTTAAAGCATATTTTGATAAATACATGACGACGTAGATGACGATAATGATATTATTTTCATAATAAATTAACCTATAATAGCAACTAATTGTCTTATTTGAAAATTAAAAAAAAATTAACAATTGATTTTAAAACTATTGAATCACATAGAGTAATTTCTCAAAGGTATTGATTAAAAAGAAACTGCGATATTTATTTAATAATAATAATAATAATAATTAATAAAGCAAAATTAACACTGGTATCAAAAAACAATGACCCACCATTTATAAACAAAAAAAAAAAGTAATAAATTCTTTAAAAAAATGGTTATTTTTATTTATTTAAATAGAATGAATAAACACTTACTTGAAACGTTATCCTATTGAGCACTTTATCAAAATTACACTGTAACAAAATAATATTAAACGACAATAATAAATAATATTAAATAAAATAATATTAAATGACAATAATAATTTTTTGTGATATAAATATACTGACACGTTTGCAATCAAGAATCAACAAGTCTGTGCAAGAGTGCCGAAACCAAAAAACAAAAGGCTCGCGGCCATTTGTAAATAATGGATCTGTTTCCATAGTAACCAAGCGGTTTTTAAATTTAAAATTTAAAATGAATTGAAATTGAAATTGAGCATTCAAACTGAGTAATTACAAAATATTTTAATTTTTTTGTTTTATTCTAGATAAAATCTTATAAATGAATATACAAATATAAATATAAATATATATATATATATAATATAGTGTAAAATTTATTTTGTGTATATTATATGGAAAATGCTTGGTTCGCTTTTTATATTTTTTATAAATAAGCCAGAATATTTAAATTCTGATTAACTATATAAATATTATTTATTTTTTAATAAGTAATTCAACAGATAATATTAATTATATTGATATTAATATAACATCAACTGAACTATATATATATATATTTATATCTATCTTTATTTATTCGTACAGCGTACCAGTATCGTATCAACTTCGTACGGTTATTTTGTTTTTTTGTACAAAGGCCTCGCACCGTAACAGCACGGTGTACCTGAACCATACTAGTACGCTGTGTGAAACTGACAGTATGTTGTACGAGAACTGTGCGAGCATCGTGCGGTCTTAATTCTCACAGTTCATTGGGTTAGCACTGTAACAGTACCCTGACAGTATTGCGTACCCGTACAGGATACGTAAAACGTGCTCGTACGCTTGGTTATCTGGGCACTTATCAGCTACAAGCATCAATACCAAAAGAAAATGGTGAATTGCATGAATATAGATTGAGATATCAAGAAGCTTTTGCTGAAATCATTTCATATATCAGACGTCAAGTAATTGAGAAAAAAAAACCACTGTTGTTTACGACAGTAATTAATACTTTTGATGATTTTTTAAATGAATTATCAAATCAATCAAGATCTTTTGATGAATTTCATTTAGAAAAAAAAATTTTAAGTGTACTTGATAATGAAATTAAAATTATAAATAAATTCAAGAAAAAGGTAATAATTATATCATCAGAAAATTCGTTAAGTGATGATGTGTTTGAAGAAATAGAAGAAAATTATATAATAGAAAAAGCAGCTGTTATCATTAAAAAACAAATTTCAAAAATAGAAAAAAATAAATTACCACAAAGAGGCATAGAAATTAATAATATTTTAAATGGTGAGTGTTCTTTACCAAGTGCTCTTAAAAAATTTGTTGAAACAGTAACGTGTGGAATCAAGCTAAAAAAAAATATCAGTTCAATTAAAAAAACCAGAATTGAAAGTATTTGTCAAGATATAATTTTTACAACAACAAATGGCTGGATTAAACCAAGTAAACATATGACTTTAGGTCTTACAGTTTTAAGTAAAACAAATTGTAAAACTGTAGTTGACGTGTTGAACAAGTATGGCCAATGTTGTTCTTATTCAATTCTTAAAGAAATAGAAACTGAGTTAACATATTCAGCAACTAAACGACAACAATCATGTCCACCTGGTATACATTTGGTATCTCATTTAAGCACTGGAATTGCATTTGACAATTTTGATAGATTCGTTGAAACCGCTAGTGGCAAAGATACGTTGCATGATACTGTTGGTATTATTTATCAATTCATTGAATCAGAAAATTCAGATGACACATTATTCAGTATACAAAATGATAACACACTTGAAAGTAATATTCACGATGGTGCTAATGTTATTTCTCAAAATAATAATAATAATAAAAGAAGAAGAACATTTGAGGAAATTCATGTTGACATTACTGAATATGCAAAAAAAATAAGAATGACTGATAACCTATCAGTCATTACAAATGAAGTAACTGCTGAAAATGAAAAAAAAATCAATATTCATTCAAATTTAAATTTATTATGGGTTATTGGCCACTATATGAAAATTGAAAATTTACCAATGTGGACAGGGTTTCATAGTTGGTTTTACATTGATGAAACCAAGAGACAAAACGTTTGTTATCTCAACCCAATAAATGAATCTCCAACTTCCAAAAATGTGGTACATCATACTTTACTTGAATGTTTAAAAATTGCTGAAGAACTAGGCCAACAATGGATACAAGTGACATATGATTTAGCTATTTGGAAAGTTGCTACACAAATATTATCAACTGATAAAGAAAAATTTAAATCTATTTTTTGTCATATGGGTGGTTTTCATCTTGACATGGCTTTTAAAAAAGCACTTGGAAAGTTCCATGAAGATTGTGGTTTAACAACAATGATGGTTGAAAGTACAATAATTGCAAGTGGTTCTTTACCAGGATTTATCAATGGAAAACACTACAACCGATGCAAACGCTTGTATCCAATAACTGCACTGGGGTTACAAATTTTACATTTTAAATCATTTTTAAAACACAGTGACATTGAATTGTCTAATACAGAGATAAATGAACTGAAAAATATTTGTGACAGTCATAATTTTGATGCTTTGGATCAAAGCCCAGAAATTATTTCCATAATAGAAAAATATTCACAATATATAAAAGACACAGAGGCCGGAAATTTTGGGAAAACACCTCAATTTTACATGAAGTACATCAAATTAGTTGATTATTCTTTGATTTTATCAAAAAGTATTCGTTTGGGAGACTTTGAATTATACAAATACATTTTACCAAAAATAAATAATTTATTTTTTGTTATGAATCAACCTAACTACGCTCGTGGATTGGCAAAATATATTGATAATTTAAATAAAGTTGACATAACTCATCCTGGATTACGTGAAGAGTTTGAAAAAGGTGCATTTGGTATTAAAAGAACAAATAAACCTTTTTCAAGACAACCTGTTGACATAACTTTGGAGCAAACAATAAACGCTGATGCTGGTAGACGACTGACTGGTATAAGTCACTTCACAAACTCAATTAGTTGTCGTCAACGTTGGGCAAGAAGTCGAATTTTGATATCTTCGATTGTATCACATGTAAATGATTCAATTGGAATATCAAAAAAACAAGACGTTACAGCTGATTTAGAGGTATCAAAAATTAAACAAAATAATAAAACTCTTGATAACTTTTTGACAACACTTGAAGCCAACATGAATCCATTTGAATTTGATATTGACAAAAACTTATTGTTCAACATAGCTACTGGTAAAGCAGCAAATGATGAAACTACTCAATTTTTGCTGTCAATAGAAGAAACAGAAGAAAAATTACGTGAAAATTTTATCAGAGAGTGTGTGGATCCTGATAGATATGAAAAACGAATAAAAAAAAATAAAATTTTGAATTTTTCAAATGAAAATATTAAAAAAAAAATTAAAATAAATGGAAAAGTTCAAGAAGTAAGGATGCAGCGTGATCTTTTTGGTCGTCTGTTAAGTATATCATTAGAATTCAATGTTGATATTGAACTAGTAATGTGTTATCCAATTACTCCAGTTCCAATGTCACTATGTCATCTTGATGGAAAAATAAATAAATCTCAAAAATCAAGTTTAACAAAATACTTAGAACAAAAACTTGAGATATATTTGAAAGACCACAAAGAAATTATGCATATACCAGATTTTTCAATTACAATTATTGATGGTTTTTATTTATTACATCAAATTGTTGATGCACCGAAAACATTTGGCAATTTGTCTAAAAAAATTTTACAAATGGTAACAAAAAACAAAACACCAAGAATTGATGTTATTTTTGACAGATATTTATCACCTTCAATTAAAGATATTGAACGCGAATTAAGAGATGGTATCGAAGGAGCTTCGTATTTAATTTCTGGACCAGATCAAGTTAGAACAACTGATTTTAAAAAAGAATTGAGGAATAGTAAATTTAAAGAGGCATTGGTTCAATTTTTAATTAAACACTGGTCTTCACAAGAAATGGCACCTTTTATTGGTGATAAAAAAATTTTTATAAATCATGAAAATTGTTATTCTTATTGTTGTCTTGATGGAACAGTTGTATCAAAACAAGAACCATTTTGGGAATGCCCTTCTCATGAAGACGCAGATACAAAAATTGTATATCATGTTATGCAAATGAATTTACCCGGTAATGTTTTGCTAAAATGTAATGATACAGATGTCGTCATTATCATGTTGAGTAAAATGAACCAAATAGAAAAAAAACATAAATATTTGGATGCTACTTGGTGTAGGTAATTCATCGAGATATGTCAGCCTCAATAAACTAAACACAATCTTGACACCATCAGTGTGTAAAGCATTACCAGGTCTTCTTGCATTAACTGGATGTGATTATAATCCATCATTTTATCGTAAAGGCAAAATAAAACCTTTTAAAATAATGGAAAAATCCATACAATATCAAGAACTGTTTTCATCATTTGGAAATACTCCAAGTCAATCCAACTTTGCATTAGTTGAAAAATTTATTTGTGAGTTATATGGTGTTTATCATATTGAGAAAATTAACGAAGCACGACATGTCCAATTTTTAAGTAATTACAAACCAAATGATAGTAATGAGGTATTTAATAAAAAAATAAAAAACGTGGATGCATCGAGTTTACCACCGTGTCAAAGTGAGCTTTATCAACAGTACTTGCGGGCCAATTACATAGCAAGTGTTTGGAATAATGCTCATAAAGAAGATCCAACATCGTTAATACCTGAAGGCAATGGCTGGATAAAGGATAATGAAAAATATGAATTCGTGTGGTTTGAGGGTGAACAACTACCTGAGTTTACGCGAGACATTATTATTCAATCAGAATTCAATGAAGATGAAGTTATTTCATCCGATGGTATATATATATATATATTCTTTTAAAATTTTATTTTATTAAAAAAAATTAAAATTCATTTTAATAAAAAAATTTTAAAATGTTATTATTTTCAGATGAATATACACGTGAGGAAGAACAGTTGTCAGACGATGATTCAGATGAATGAGGCATTCATAATTAACAATTTTACCTTTTTTAAAAGACAAATAAATAAAATATTTAGTAATTCAATAAATGAAAAATTTCTTCAATAAATTATTTTGTAATTTTGAATGATATAATTATTCATGAAATTATTTGATATATTATGATAATTATAGGTGTATTTTTAAAAATAGATTTTTCAAAATGGATTTAAAAATAATAAGTTAAAAAAAAAATTGGTTCAATTTTAAATTAAGTATCAACAGTTAAATTGTTTAACAATATTTAATTACTTAATTATTATAAATTATTATAATTACATAATAAATTATTATTGTTAGAATTATATATTCAATTAATTATTATTATAATTATTCAATAATAATAATTGAGTATTAATTTTTTTAAATTGCTAAATAAATATTAAAACTTAAAAAAAAAAAAAAAAAACAAGCCAAACGAACAGCTGTATCATTTGTCCTTTTTTTTTATACTCCCTCCTTCTCACATGTATATTCACCACACTCCATCCCACCGAATCCCACTTAACTGCCGAAATAAACCGATGTACCCCACCATCATTTTTTTTCTCGCGGGAATAATATTTTCAGCCAATCAAGCGCGACCTAATTTGAATAATAACAGTGATTTTTAATAATTTTTTTAATAATGTTAATATTAATTTTTTTTGCAGCCATTTGTTTTTTACTTAATAAAATATTGTTAAAAAAAATTAGTTAGCTTGGCTGCAAGTTCTAATGAAAAAATAATTTTCAATTTTTTTATATTTTTCCAAAATTAATTTTCATTAAAATCGACCTAAAAATTTGCAGCCATTTATATATTGTGTTATTTATTAAAGTTTTTAATTTAACGTACAACGGTAGTAAACTCGATTCAACGAGAATGTTATGAAATTTTGATATGATATAAATGAAATAATAACGAATTTGAATGTGCAATTAAAAGTATAGGTAATAATACTCATTATTTTTCAATTAATTTTTAAAGTAGGCCTGTTTTAGTAGGGTTATACATGGCTCTTATGGGAGCAAATGTACTGAAATAATTTTGAACATAAACCAAATGACTTTATACATGGAGAAATTTTCCAAAAACTAATAGATTATAAAAAAAAATACGAAGTTTTTTTTGATACTAATATTATTGTTGGCAATAATATTAGATTTTATGTAATAATAAAAAGTACACACAAAAAAAATAATTTTTATCAGTTTTGATAGAATTATAAAAATAACTTGGCAACGTTGTAAAGGTGCGCGCGCTATTTTAATCATTTCTTTGCATGTGAAAATGAAAATATTAAACCTGTGGTCAGTACAGACACCATAATAAAAAAAATATTACAGTGTTAATAATTTCAGATATTTGCGTTTTTTTAAATGCAATTATAAAAAGTTTAATGATTAAAAAATGATTCATTACCTCATAAAATAATTAAATTAAATAAAATTTCGATAGATAATGATTGATTTCATACAAAATAAAATAAAAGAAAATATAAATTTTTTTTTATTTAGGGTTGGCAGACGTGGATATTTCCTATGTTAAAGCATAGGAGATAAATTTAGGCCACGCCTATAAAAACTGGCTACCGTTGTACGTTAAAAAAAAATAAAAAAAAAGTTTTAATGCCACCTGAATATTGCATACTTTTACCTGTCTTACCTGTCTAAATGCGACCGAATTTAGTGTCGCCAAGGTATGCATTACGTTTCTATTACCGACCACTAAAGTTTAAGACATCTTTTTTAAGTTTCAGGGCAGACAGTTGATTTAGGCCATCAGCTCACGGACTAATATATAAATGTTCTATTCACTATAGTTATTTTGTAAAAAAATAAAACATATGTATAATCCATAAATAATACAGTTATTTCAAAGACTTATTCTAATTTTCTATGCTCAATCCCTTTCCTATGCTACCTCTGCCATTATTCATATTTTTGTATGAAACCAGAGTCTTACGTAATTATATATTATGGTATATAATTGTATATTATAACATACAATAACATTGACACAAGGTTTTGCTTTAAATCAGAGTCATATATAATTATATCGGATTATATATGTATATACGATTGTATACTATAACGTGCAGTAATATGGACACAACATTTTGTATGAAATCAGTCATACAGGGTGTTTCGAAAATCGCGCACGTGGGGATAATGAAGTTGTTGATAAAAATTAAAAAAAAAAAGGGTTTTTTCAGCTAAGGTCTACAATGATTTTTTGCGACGTTATTAAGGTCGAAAGTAAAAAACAAAGGTGGACCAAGTTTAGGTCCGAGAGGGTGCCTATCTGCCTATACTTAAAAATAATATTTTTAGTGCCCCAACATCCCAAATCTATTCGCTATACTGTTAAATTATCGTTCGTTGTGTGGAATTTCGTCTATCCATATAGACACATATACTACCGTAATCGAAAAAAAAATCATCCTGATCATATATTCCTGAAGAATCCTGGAGAAAATTAAAAAGACTTTGAAAGTATTATTTATGGATTATATATTTGTCTTTTCTACAATTTAACCAGTTAATGAAATATTTAAATGTATACATATTTTAATAAAAAACAATTTTGATATATTTTTTATTTATTTATTTATTATAACTTTATTACAGTTTATGAAATTTTTCAATATTAATATATAACCAAATGTGGAGATGTAACTATTGATTTATTAATTTTTTTTAATTCCCCGGGACAACCGTGTATATGCAAAATAATATCATTCATACGATATTTTGTTGCATGGTTGGCAGCATAAATTGTATCGATTGTTATTTTTACTTTATCAATATAAAGATGTTCAAGATCTGGATAATTTTTTATACATTCAATGATACCAATATCACTGAGTTGTTTGCAATCATTACATTCTAAAACTTTTAATTGCTTAAATTTAGCTATTAAATTGTCTGTTACATCATAAATACTGCTAACATTTAAATATCTTAATGATTCCATGTTTGTTAATGGAATGAGACCTTTTTCAGTAATATTTTTGCATTCACCTATATTTAAAACTTTAAGATTTTTACAATTATTAGCAATAGCAATAATACTACTATCCCCTAATTTGTTTACATCTGTTAAATCTAAATATTCAAGATATTGCAATTTGGATAGCTCATCAAAAACTTGAGAAAATAAATTATGATGATGATGATGATCATCATCATCATCATCATCATCATCATCATCATCATCATCATCATCATCATAATTATTATCGCTCTCATTATAATCCTCACTGTAATTATCAGTATCATCACTATCATCACTCGCATAATAGGCATCACAACTATCAGTCTCGTAAATGTCATCTTTATCATTATTCATATCATTTTTAATATCATCAATATCATTATCATCAATGCCATCGTCTTTATCATTATAATTACCATCATCACTTTCATAATCATCGTCATAATCATCATCATCATCTTGGTCATTATTATTATCATCAATATCATCATAAAAAGTGTAACCATAATCATTCTCGTTGTGATCGTTTGATAAATTCGAAAGTGGTGCTTCTAGACGTTTAAGTTTTTTACAGTTAGTTGAAATTGCATGTATTAATTCATCACTTAATCTTTCAAAAGGAATTTTCAAACATTCAAGATTTTCTAATTCTGTTAATTTTGATAATGTAGTATGTGGTAATCCTTCTCTAGATGAAATATACAAGTGTTTTAAATTCTTACAATATTGTACTAATTTATTTGCAAAGTCATCAGTAATTTTCCAGTCCACACTGAGATATTCCAAGTTTTTGAGATTTATCCAATCATTAATTAAAATCTCACTTATTTCACTATTTTCATATTCATCGCCCGAACAACATGGTACGTTGAAATATTTTATATTTTTGCATGTATCAAAAATAAGAGTCACGAAATTTGTTTTGTCATATTCAACGTAAATATCGACCAAAATTTCGATATATTCCAAATTTTCAAGTTTAAATTGTGAATCATAAAAAATTTTTTCTGTGATATGAACATGTTTAAGATTTAAATAAATAAGTGTTTTTTTTTCAAATATATCTTGAATAATATTATCTAAATTGCAGTCATTTAATGTCAAACTGTGAAGATTTTTAAATTTATTTAAATTCTGAAAAATTATAAAAATTAATTATTAAGTAAATTGAATTATCTGTGATATGCATTTATTTAATTTATATTATAATAATTATATTATAAATAACTTACAAATTTTACTGGATCCTTGGGTGCGTTGTTGTACATCAAATGAATTTCATCAATTTCTTCGGACAGATGATTAATTATGTCAGCTGAGAATTTCGTATCCTCATAGGTTTTCATGTAAGTTACTTGTATTTTAATATATTTAATTTTTTCCAACATGATAAATGCTTGAATGTAGTCATTAGGATCAATATTTGTTTGCTCATTGACTGCAAATTCAAGCCTTGTTAAATTTTTGCAATGCTCACCAATGACTGTCATTAGATTTGAATTGTACATTTTTAAAAGAGTTAATTCTTTTAAATAATAACCACATTTTGATAATATTTTTTCAAAATATGTTTGTATTACATATTTATCATGAACACGTGGAATACATTTTCCATGTTTACCAGTTTTATTCCATGTTGTACAAACTATAAAAATATTAATAAATTGTAAAAAATAATAAATAAAATAAATACTTAAGGTTGTTTTCCGAAACCAAGGTAGAATGAATATTTGTGCTTAAAAACGCTATATACCGTAACGTTATATTTTATGTCCGGGTCCCCAAGATTTTTGTGCTGCTACTGATTGAAATATTGACTATGCTAGTACTCAAAATTTACATCGTGAAACACTGCTATTTCACACTATAAAAAAAATCCTATTGTATGTTTGTGTATGTCCGTATCTGTGTGTTGATTCCCCTTTCCGCCAGAAAAAAACAACGAAGGAGAGATAAACAGTGATGCCGAACTATGAGTCCCCCACGCGCGCAAACCATAAAAAACAATAAATTACTGTTTTTAAAACTTGAATAATTATTAAACGAAACAGACGAAATGAAAAAAATTTATATCAAAAAATTTATCGTTCTTAGGACTATAAACTGTTAAAATTTGAACGTTTTCTGGTGCGTTTTAAAAAAGTTATTAATAAAAATACATAAAAATATGAGGTAACACCTATACCTTGTGTATTAAAGTTGTCAACTTTGACAGTAAATATCTCAAAAAAAACACACAAGAAAAAATTTAAAAAAATTGACAATATAGATAATTATTTCATTAAAAAAATAAGACCAAAACAAAAAAAATCTGGTGCGATTTCAGATCTCCGTAAACAACCTTGATTATTAAAATTGTAATTAAAAAAAATTCTAAAACTTGGTGTTAATAATTACCTTCTTCCAATGCTACTCGCTCGGGTATTGTCATTTCCATGAGTATATCTGCCAATAAACTTTTGTCTATGGAATTTATGATGTCCATTTTTTCATCAATATTCTCAAGTTGTTGTTGTTGTTCTTCATCTTCTTCTAAACAACGTTTCTTCTTTACAATTGCCATAATGATCTTGAAAATAAAAAAAAATAATGTTTAATAAATTTTTTTTTTTGTTTTTTCAAAAATCAAAAATTTTAAAAATTAAAAAATAAATCCATCAATGCTATACCTTGTTTTTTTTTGTTTTTTTTTTTTTATATTATTCAAAGATTAAATATTTAAAAACTTATTTTATTAAAATATAATATTAAAAAATATTGTTAATAATTTTATAATTCGATTTTGTTTGAAGTAACGAGACTATAGTTGTATCTTCAACGTTCGAAGTAAGAATGCAAGTTGATGCTAAAACTGCAGTACTGTGGATTGCAGTCAAGATAGGTGTGGAAGGGATACTGTATACACTAAGAAGAGCTTTAATTTGATTGGATCATGTTTCTGAAAGTTTCAACCCTGCATCAACCGACAGCATCCTTTGTTACTGCTTCAAGTATTTTAGAGGGGATAATTTGAAAAAAATAAAAATTATATAATTATTGAACTTTGGTAAATATATTTATATAAATGAATAAATAATAAAAAAAATAAATAATAAACAATACAAATAAATATTGAAACAGAAAAGAATTAAAAAAAAAAAATTATCAATGTATGCTTATTATTATATATGTCAATTTTAAAATTCCAACATGAAAATAACTTGATTCAAGTAATTTTAAAGAACTAATAATGATATTTATTATTATAAAAGCATAAAATGTAAATTTCACTGGTTAAAAAACTTCACCTGCACATGCAGTTAACACTTTAATATATAATCCGAAAAGAATTTTTCTCTGTGCACATGGTAGGCACATGAAAAAAGATTATATTATCTTGTAGACAGTTTAATATACTACTGTGTGTTAACATGTTTCTAATGCTTCGGACAATAGATTCTGTTTAAAACTCGTTAAATTTGGTATATTCCTGCAAAAACATGAATATTCACTTTCATGGCAGCAAAAAATACCAACAATACAATCAGGTATTGAAAGATTGATCAGCTTAGCTTGGACAATAGAAACTAGTTTGCAAAAATCTTACTGACTTGAGAAAATTTCTTGCTGTGATAAGACAGTTCTATTGTATTAATACATATACCACATGCTAGAAATAATGTGGTCTTTTAGACCTGGCATAAATTAACAAGAGCTGGAAAAAATAAAATAAATTTCGATTTATGAAATTTTATTAAAAATAAATCTAGATATGATATAGTTTTAAAATAATTGATAATAAATAATTTTAATAAAACAATAAATTATTGATAAATGAAATAAAATAAATTTGATAAAATTCAATTAACAGGTATATTTATTAATTTTAATTAAAATGGTAATTGTTTTAGTTTATTAAAAAAAATAATAATTGTCCATACATGTAGGTGTATACGTGTTTATATAGCAAATTAGTAAATGATAATCCAATAAAAGAAGAAACACACTGTAATGCATAGAAATTTAAAGAAAAAACGTTGTTGGAAAAATGAACCTACTAGGTATATATCTATTAGTATACGTGATTTACACAATGCATTTGTTATAAACTTGCAAATTACTGCAGAAACCGGAAAAAAATAGATAAAATTTGCAAGTTTATAAAGCTATTTTTCAGTTCTTTTTCAGACCATCTCGAAATAATTTTTTTTAATGAAATTTAAAAATCTCGTAATGTAACACATTTAATTTTTATTTTTTTTTATATTTTATTTTAAATGTAAATTATTATGTTATAACATATATATATTTGTATAATATTGAATTTATATTTGATCACAAACATATTAAGGATAAAATAAATGACAAAATATTAATTTAAAGTTTCATTGAATATACGTGTACCAACAATATTTTTTTATTCATTCTAAAAAATCATATATTAATGATTAAAAATAATTATAACACGAAAATAAAAATATTTAATGTGTAATGTAAAATCAAGTTGTAAATTTTTTTATTATATTTTTATTTATCAAATACATGCATGTACAATTCAATCAATTTCATTTCATTATTTTTTTATTTTGATATTTTATTACAGTTAAATAGTCATGATTAAAAATGTTAAAATTAATATAATTATTGTAAAATATTAACAGTCAATAATTAAAGAAAACGTAATAATTTAGATTGAATTATTGACTGATATTCTTTTCTGAACTTTCTATCAATATCTACAACCAACTTAATATCATTTGTACGATTTTTTGTTGCCTCATTGAGAGCAATGACCACATTAACTGTAAGATTTTGAATTGAACGGAAATCAGCTTCTTCAAGATCTGGACAATTTTTTATAAATTGAATGACACCAGCATCAGTAAGTTTTTCACAATTAAAACATTTTAAATATTTTAATCCTTTTAATTTGGAGACAAAATTGTCTGTAACGTCTTTGATACTTGAAACACTTAATTTTTGTAATTTTTGTAATTTGGTTAATGCAATTAAACCTGTTTCAGTAATATTTTTACACGAGCTTATATTCAACCTTGTTAAATTTTTGCATTTATCAGCAATAGCAATAATACTACTGTCTCCAAGTTCATCAGTACAGGATAAATTTAAATATTCAAGATACTGTAATTTTGATAATTCATCAAGTATAGATGCAGGAGTTACTGAATCATGATCAGTATAATGAGCAGTAGTACATAAAGGCCATTTAAAATTTTTTAATTTTTTACAATTATTTGAAATTGCTCTTATTGTTTCATCGGTGAGTTTTGCACCACAAGGCAATGTTAAACATTCAAGATTTTCCAATTCTGTCAATTTTTTAAAAGCACTTTCTATCATTTTGTTTTTGTTCATAACATAAAAATCTATGTATTTTAAATTTTTACAATACTCCACGATTTTGCTTGCAATGTCATCATTAATTTTCCAACTAAAATGAAGATGTTCCAAATTTTTAAGGTTTTCCCAATTTTCCACAACGATCTTTTTATTTTTCTTTGGTAATGCATGTACATATTTTATATTTTTGCATGTTTTAAAAATAGAAGTTAGTAAATTTGGAATGTCAATCTTGTTGCCAAACTCGAGATGTTCTAAATTAACAAGTTCATCAAATGTATTAGCAATATATGACAATTTTTTTGTCACCACAGATTCATTGAGATTGAGATAAACTAGTGTTGTTTTTTTTGATATTTTTTGAATAATTTTATTTAAATTGAAACCACGTAATGTCAAACTGTGAAGATTTATAAACTCTTCTAAATCCTAAAAAAATTATACAAATTAATTATTATTATTATTAAGATTTTTACATAGTAATTTATTAATTTAATTAAAATTATTAATTATAAATAACAACTTACAAAAGACACAATATTTTCTGAAGTGTCTGAATTTAAATGAATTTCTTCAATTTCTTTTGACAGATAATTTAGTATTTCAGAACGAAATTCTCTATGCAGACTAAATTTCATATTTTTTATTTGTATTTTGATTGATTTAATTTTATCTAAATTTTTAAAAGCCTCAATGTAGTGTTTGTTTTTAATAACTGCATCGCCATTAATTACAAATTCAAGTCTTGTTAAATTTTTGCAGTTGTCCCCGATAAATTGCATGATATTTGAGTTGTAATTTTTGAAGAGAATCAATTCTTTTAAATTTATACCACATTTTAATATTACTTTTCTGAAATGTAATTGTGTTAACAATTGACTATTATAAACACAACGAATTGATTTACCACATGCATATTTTTCATTATAGTACCAAAGTTTTTCACTTCCTGTCATATATCCAGGAAAAACTATAGAACGAAAAAATAATTAAATTTAAATAAAATAATCAATAAGATATAATTAATATTAATTTAGAAAAAAATTATAAATTTATGTCAATAATGATTACCATTCTCAATGCTTATTTTTTCTGGTAAAGGTAAATCATTAAGTTTTTTTTTCAGTGATTCGTTATCCACAATATCGTCAATGATATCAGATGGTTGTTGTTGTTCTTTTTCAACACAAAGTTTTTTTTTTAAACTTTCCATTATGATAAAACAATGATAAAAAAATTTATATAATTACACGATAAATTTATTTGAAAAAGGTATATATGAAAAAAAAACGATCAGTCTCGGTTAACGTTTGGAGCAAGAATGCAAGTTGATGCTGTTGATACTGAAACTGCAGTACAGTAGATTGCAGTATTAAGAAATTTCAGTAAGATGTGGAAGGGATGTAGAAAGTCAAGCTTAAATGTGATTCGAACATGTGTCTCAAAGTTCCAACCCCGCAACAACCTTTGTTACTTCTTCAAGTATTTTGGAAGGATAAATGTACTTTGTAAAATATAAAGGTGAAATATTATTTTTAAAAAATATAAAAACAAAATAATTATTATTAAACATAGATCTAGTCAGTAATATTTTGTTTATTTTTTAATTTAAAAATTTCAACATGAAAATTTCGAATAATTGATTATTACATTAAAAAATTAAATTCAAATAATTTTGAAAAAACAATAAACATACATAATGATATTCATTTTTTTTTTTTTTTTTCAGGGTAACTATTCTTGACATAATTATCCGCAATTTATCCCAAGCGACTGGGATAACTCTTCTCAACGGTTTACATCAAACGACTAAATCACTTTCAGGCGTTTTCATGTTATCCTGTGTAGGTGGGATAATTATGTCGAGAATAGCTACCTTGTAAATGCGGCTAACACGTTTATAATCTACAAAATTCCTCCCTGTGGTGACCACATGAAAAAGATTTTTTTATTATTTTATTTTGTACACAGTGTAATACCATTGTGTGTTAACATGTGCTCATGGTATGAACAATGGATTTACTTTCAAACTTGTTAAAGTTAGTATATTCCTGCAAAATCTTGCATCAGGAAATTATAAAATTCTTTAAAACATCTGTATTATTTATAGATTATACATGAATTTGATTTTTTTACAAAATAACTACTGAATAGAACATTTATATGTACATTTTTTAATAATAAAGAGAATTTTCATTTTTAAAAATAAATAACATATATAATTTAAATTTTTGTGATAATATATTGTCACATTTGTATTGATAAACAATTTTTATTTTATCCATTTAAAAAAAAAAAAAAAGATATTTTTTTACAATAACAAATACTATATGAAATAAGAAAGTTTATAGGTTTTTTTTAAATTGTAAGCTTTATTTATGATTTATTTATGTGTTACATTAAAGTAATAAAATTTAAAATGACTTTTTTATTTTTTCCAATTAAATGTTAAATAGACTGACAAATTCAAATAATTTTGAAAAAACAATAGACATTCATAATGATGTTCATTTTTATTTTTTTTTTTCTGGGTAACTATTCTTGACATAATTATCCGCAAGTTATCCCAAGCGACTGGGATAACTCTTTTGTCGCAAAACATGAAAATTCAACCTGATTACCCTGGGTAGCTATTCTTGACTCGATTATCCGCAAGTTATCCCGAGTGACTGGGATAACTTTTTTGTCGCAAAACATGAAAATTTTGGCTTAATTTGTATCCGTCCCAATGGTTTACATCAAACGACTAAATCATTTTCAGGCGTTTTCATGTTATCCCATGTAGGTGGGATAATCGGGTCAAGAATAGCTACCCTGGGTAGCTATTCTTGACTTGATTATCCGCAAGTTATCCCGAGCGACTGGGATAACTTTTTTGTCGCAAAACATGAAAATTTTAGCTTAATTTGTATCCGTCCCAATGGTTTACATCAAACGACTAAATCATTTTCAGGCGTTTTCATGTTATCCCGTGTAGGTGGGATAATCGAGTCAAGAATAGCTACCCTGGTCTCTAGTCTTCTTGCCATGCCTCCATGATTCTTGCCGAATTTTCCAATCACTCACACACATTCACATCTGTGTATACAGATCAAGGAGACTCTAGCTCTAGTCTTCTTGTCTTCTTAATACAGAGTTTCTGTATAATAATATTCGTGCATGCGCTGGTTGATCATCATAATGTTCTGACCAGTTTTACTCAATAATCGAATGAGAATAAGGTACTTTGGTTTAGTGGTCTCTAGCCTTCTTGAAGCAAATACTCGCAGATATTATTCCCGTACCAAGTTTCTATGTACATCCACATGGTCCACAAGGTAATAACATATATATATATAGAAAAAGACTCTTAGTGTAGGTTATAGTAGGAAGGCAGTAAAAGTATCATTACAAAATAAGAGTGCGTGTATATGATTATATATTATTAATTCTTAATTTATTATTATATGCGTATATTATTTTTTTACTTACAGAAATTATTATGGAGTGTATAAAAAATGAAATTTCTGTCGATAAAAAACTAAAAGTTTTTAATGACACTGATAAAAACGAAGATCTTATAAACAAACTTGATGTTTATTCTTTGGCACAAATATTTATGTGGCTGCCGATCCCTGAAAGAATGGTCATGGAAGAAGGTAATTCTTGAAATAAACATTTTGAATTTATTGTTTTATTATGTTAATGATTTTATTTACACAGTAAAAAAAAAAATGTAAAATTTAACATTTTTTGGATGTTAAAATAGGTCTACACTTTTTTAAATGTTAATTTTAACATTTTTTGATGTGTTAAAAATTAACATTTTTTTTTTTAAATGTTAAAATTGACATTTAAAAAAGTGTAAACCTATTTTAACATCCATAAAAAAATGTTAAAATTTAACATTTAAAAAAATGTCATATTTCCAAAAATAAATATGCATGAATATTATTCTGTCACAAATTAGTTATTTATACATCATTATTTATATATTTTTTTCTTAATGATAAATTACTCATTATTTTACTAATAATATGACTTACTAGTAAATTACTGTCTTTTTTTAAACTAATATAGTTAGGTTAGGTTATATAATATGTCCTAAACAAGACATTAAGCACGCGAAAGCGATAAGCCACCCAGTGAGATCTATCGGTCTTCACTCGCAATAAAATTAATATTTTTTTAAATGTTAACGTGAAGAACAAAAAAATTAACATTTTTTTATGTGTTATTTTATAAATTGAATAAAAAAAAGTGTTAAATTTACATTTTTTTAAATGTTAAGGTCGAAAGTAAAAACCAAAGGTGAACCAAGTTTAGGTCCGAGAGGGCGTCTATCTACCTATACTTAAAAAATATATATTTAGTGCCCAACATCCCAAATCTATTCGCTATACTGTTAAATTATCGTTCGTTGTGTGGAATTTCATCTATCCATATAGACACACATACTACCGTAATCGAAAAAAAAATGATCGTGAAACGTTGCAATCACGTATACTGAGTTGTGTGCTTGGAAGAATATGAGACAGCACGACGAATAAGTGAGAGAGTGAACAGCAGGGTTGTCGGATAGAATTGTGATGACAGCTATGAGCCTTGTAATTAAGGAAAATTCGAGCACCAAAACTTAAACATCTATTGAAATGCACTGGAAAAAAGGTTCTATATAGGCTTAAAAAATCCGTATTAAAAAGAAGTATAAAATGATAGTAAAATTAGCGATTTATAATAGATATTGTTTTAGCTAGAAGCATAAATGTGTGTATCATCCCTATCACTGTGTGTTAAAGTTGTCAACTTTGACATTAATTATCTAAAAAACAAAACTCAATTATAAATTTTGAAAAAATTCATCAAAATAGATAATTATTCAGGCTTTCATTTAAGCCCAAAAAATCAAAAATATAATAACGGGAAATTGTCTTTACTTTCGACCTTATAAGTAAAAAAATGTAAAATTTTGATTTAACACTTGAAAAAATGTTAAAAATTTAACATTTTTTTTACATTTTACATTTTTTTGTTACTGTGTATAATTTATATATTAATTAATTTTCTATTTTTTAGTCTGCTCCAAATGGAAAGAAGCCAGTGAACTAGCATGGTTCGATATTAAACAATATAAATGTGGCAATTCAATTGGTCGTGTTTATAACAACAAATTGTTGACACAATCATATGTCGAAAAACTATTATTAAACTGTGGTATTTATTTGAGAGAATTGTTTCTCTCAAGAATTTGTAAATCAAGTATCATGTCAGTCATTGGTGAACACTGTGTTAATTTATCAACACTTGATTTTGTAATTGATGAAGAATTAGAAATTGATAACAATGACTACATTCAAGCATTCAGAAAATTAAATAAATTGGAAGAAATTATTATTCAAATATACCATATGGATACGACAGATGAAAAAAGAATAACCAAGTTCCAGTATCACACACTCAATAGTCTTTCAGCAAAAATAAATGAAATTTATTTATTTAATGAATCAAACAAACACGAGATAACAGAGGATTTCGTAAGTTTTTATTAGCATAATGATTATCATTTAATAAAATAATATGTATTTTACTATTAATTCAAATGATATTCTAAATAAATATTGATAATTTTTCAGGATCTATTAAGATTTGAAAACCTGTATAGTTTGTCATTAGTTGGATACAATTTAAACAATATTGTTGAAAAAATATCAAATAAAACAACGCTTGTCTATCTTGATCTTGAAAGATCTTATGTCACTGAAGATTGTTCATATCGTGAAAATTATATATTCAATAAACTTAATAATTTAGAATATATATATTTTTTTGATGGTTGTGAAATAATTACTCAAAATTCAGTGAGTAACATTTTTAACACATGCAAAAATATATCTTATTATTGTGAATCACAGAAATACTTTGGAAATAGAACACCTCAAATTTTACCTGAAAAATGGGTAAATCTTGAGAACTTACAATATCTCTTACCCAACTGGCATTTAACTGATGATATAGCAATTAATATGAAGAAATATTGTCGAAATTTGCGATACATAAATATCTGTGAGAATATATCCCATTCGAGTATAACAGAGAGTGTTTTACAAAAATTGACAAAATTAGAAAAACTCGAAAGTTTATTATTATCTGGCGCAGTAAAGCTCACTGAAGAAATGTTATCTCTAATTACAACTAATTGCAAAAATCTTAAACATCTGAAATTATCTGTTACTTTTTTGTCTCATGATGATGATTTTAATACTTTGTCAAGAAGTTCTCCTGCATTTTATTTGGATAAGATATCAAACCTGATATATCTTGAACATATAGATTTGTCAAGTGTAAGACAACTCCGAGATAATTGTATTATTGCTATTGCTGAAAAATGTGCAAATCTAAAATACTTAGATATAAGTTATTGCAAAGATATCACTGGAGAGGGTCTTATGGCTTTAACTAGCTTGAAAAAACTTACAGGATTAATTGTTCAAGATTTGCAAAATGTTACAGACAATTTTATTAGTAAATTGAAAGGATTAAATTTTTTAATTTGTTATGATTGCAAGAAAATCACTGATGTTGGTGTCATTCAATTTATCAATAATTGTCCAGATCTTGTAAACCTCGATATCGCTAGAACTAGTATCACAATCGACACAATTACTGCAGCTGATAAGGCAACAAAAAATCGTCAAAATGGTATTACTTTGAATATAGATCTCGACGAAAACCTAGTACAAGAATATAAGCAAGAAATTAAATCAGAATGGTTAAATCTTAAATCATTTAAATGCGAAAAATCATACGTGTCAGCGTTTGAACATTATTACTACATATGATGTAACAGTCGTCAATTTGAAATAAATTATAAAAATAAAATCTGAATATAAAGCTTACAATTTAATTTAAAAAAAAAACCCATAAACTTTCTTATTTCAGCTAGTACATAGGGGAATGCGGGGCAAAATGGAACACTTGAGATCTATGTATAAAAGTAATTTTTTTGGATAAATATTCCTGGCCAATGGAAAACACACGATTTTCGCGAATGTGCTGGTTATAATCATCATAACGTTCTGACCAGTTTTACTCTATAATCGAATGAGAAAAAAAGTTACTTTGAACCTGATCTCTCGTAGGCTGTTCCCAATTTCGCCACTAGATTTTATACAAATGACTCCTTTGTAAATGACTCTTTATATACCTGTACCCAGGGTTGTTATTGTATAAAACATCCTTAGTTTTATCTATTTGTATAAAACGTCGCCATCTAGTGGCGAAATTGGGAACTGCCACCAAAACAAACAAACGAACTTAAATAAATTTTTTTTTTTCTCAATGCCAAATTGGTCATCAAATTTGTTCATAAATAAATGATATAAATATTATGTTTATAAATTTCATAAACTTGTTATTATTAATGTTTATTAAATAAACAACAATTGTTTGACAGGTTAGGAGTGTAAGTATAGTCGGTAAGAGGGAAAGTTTGAGCCTACGAGAGATCAGGTGGGTTTTATCCGTTTTATCCTGTTTTAAACGTTTTAAACGTTTTATCCATGGATAATTGTAAACAACTCAAAAACCCTTCATTTTAACAACCCTGCCTGTATCCAATTAAACGATAGTGTATGTGTTGGTGTGTGTCAGTTTGGCTGAAATTTATTTGTGTGTGTGTACATATTTCAGTTTTTTGCCGTATCTTGTAATAGCAGTATCTTGTCCTCATTTTCATTAGTTAACAAAATATTTTCAATCTAATCTATACTGTCTAGTATTTTAAAAATTAATTAAAAATTATAAAAATGTCAACACAGTCACATAGCCGTAAACGCGTGTGTTATTATTACGATGGTAAGTACTCGATATTAATTTGATAATAAAATAAATAAATTATTTTTTATCACCCAATAATTTTTAATGAGAATAAAACAGCATGACAAAATGTATATTTACCAAGTCGACAGCATGCATCACTTTTACAAATTATTTTTATTTAATTACACTATTTATTGTACAGGATGACTTGTTTATTATATATTTAAAATTACAGTTTATAAAAAATATTTTAAATTAGTTATTATACTGTTTTTTAATGGATATAGCGACAAATTTATGACTGAGTAATTCAGTGACCGTAGTTTATGCAAGATACCATGCTCGTGGTCAAACCGTAATATTTACTTGAGAATTTCTCGCTTTAAATTCTTAAAAACACATGTTTACAAATCAAAACAAATATACAAGTAATATTATTATTATTTATGATACTTGATGTTTTTTAATACTTAAAATAATCAAATTTAATAATAATAATTAATTTTTTTAATAAATTTTTGTTTAAATTTTCAAAAATATTCACATAAAGTTATCCATTTTTATTTAATTTAAAAAATAAAAATATTATTCATTAATATTTATAATTAATTATTTTTATGTTAACTATAATTTATATTATCATATAAAATGGATAATTTAGTTATTCTTTTTGATGTTTTTTTAAAGTATTTAATTAATTTTTTATTTTAATTATTTCAGATAATATAGGAAATTATTACTATGGTCAGGGTCATCCCATGAAACCACATAGAATACGTATGACCCACAATCTTATGTTGAATTATGGACTTTACAGAAAAATGGAAATTTATGTAAGATTAATAATTAAAGATAAATAATTGAGCTAGTTTTTTAATGTAATCTTGTCAAAAGTTATCAAATAAAATATAATTTTTTCATAATAATAATATATTTATTTATGCTTGATTATTGTTATAGCGTCCTCAAAAATTAAGTGCTGAAGATATGACAATGTTTCACAGTGATGAATACATTAGATTTTTAGTTTCAATAAAACCAGAAAATATATCTGAATATAACAAACAAATGCAACGTTTTAATGTTGGTGAAGATTGTCCAGTATTTGATGGTCTATTTGAATTTTGTCAATTATCTGCTGGTGGATCAATTGCTGCTGCTGTTAAATTAAATAAACAAGCATCTGAAATATGTATCAATTGGGGAGGTGGTTTACATCATGCAAAAAAAAATGAAGCATCTGGTTTTTGTTATGTCAATGATATTGTACTTGGTATTTTAGAATTATTAAAATATCATCAACGTGTACTTTATATTGACATTGATGTACATCATGGTGATGGTGTAGAAGAAGCCTTTTATACAACAGATAGAGTTATGACTGTATCTTTTCATAAATATGGTGAATATTTTCCTGGTACTGGTGATTTACGTGATGTTGGTGCTGGTAAAGGAAAATATTATGCTGTTAACGTACCATTAAGAGATGGTATTGATGATGATTGTTATGAATCAATTTTTGTACCAATTATTTCAAAAGTAATGGAAACATTTCAACCATCAGCTATTGTTTTACAATGTGGTGCTGATTCATTAACCGGTGACCGTCTTGGATGTTTTAATTTAACTCTACGTGGTCATGGTAAATGTGTTGAATTTGTTAAAAAATATAATTTACCACTTTTAATGGTTGGTGGTGGTGGTTATACCATTAGAAATGTATCAAGATGTTGGGCATATGAGACATCAGTTGCACTTGATTATGAAATTCCAAATGAATTACCATACACTGATTATTTTGAATATTTTGGTCCTGATTTTAAATTACATATCAGTCCATCAAATATGGGAAATCAAAATGATGTTGAATATTTGGAAAAAATGAAAACAAGATTATTTGAAAATTTACGAATGTTACCACATGCACCAGGTGTTCAAATGCATGATATACCAGAAGATGGAGTTAATATTGATAATTCAGAAGCTGATGATAGCATAAACCCTGATGAAAGATTGCCTCAACGAGATCTTGATAAACGTATTCAACATGAAAATGAACATAGTGACAGTGAAGATGAAGGACAAGGTGGTCGTCGAGATAACAGATCATACAAAAGATATAGAAAAAGACTGAGACTTGGAAGAGGAGAAGAACCAATGGAGACTGATGTTAAAAATGAAGATGATATCAAATTTGAAATTAAAAAAGATGATGATATCACAACTGATGTTAAAGGTATTTATTGCTGTATTTAAATTCATTTTGTTAATAAATTGCTATTGCAATTGAATATTTATTTATCATTGTAATTGTTAATATTTTTGTTTTTTTTTTTTTATTTAGATGATGAATCAAACACCATAAATGATGACACCAAGAAAGATGGTGCAGTTAATCCATGATAAAAAGCAATTTAGGCAAGCCCTTTTTAAAATAATTATTTGAATGACAATAATTGTTATTTAAAATAATGATTTGCATTTGCAAATTAATTTTTTTGCTTTAAACTATGAAGATTCAAACAAGTATACAAATATTTTTTTCAAACTAAAGAAATAAAAAAAAACATCGAAAGAAAATAATACTTGTAGATACTTTCAATGTAACATTTATTATGCCAAATAGACTTTTTTACTCCTCATCTTGAGTTGAATTAGTTGATAAATTTTTGCAATTTATTATCAAGTCTACATGATAATAGTAACAAGTGTAAATGTTTATTATTAATTACTTGATACACTTATTCTCTTTTTTTTTTTTTTGTATTAATATAGTGTTACAATTTATTTGATAATTTAATTGTTAATTTATTTTGGTCTTGCTAATTATTTATATTCAGCCAAAAAATTATTTAAAAAACAATTTGCTAGATAAATGATTATTGATAATATCTACTTTCTTATTTTGTGAACAAATCAAAACATCTTTAAAAATTTACTACTACTATTAAGGATTACTAAACATTTTTTTACAATATTTGGGTGTGAAACGATTTGATAAAATTAAAAAAAAACAATAATTTAATAATTATATTTAGAAGAATTTTTGTTTGAATATATTGAATAAGTGTAAAAGTATTGTGATAGTAAATATAAAAATAAGAAAAAATAAATAAATCAATTTTCATACTTAAGTAAAATAAGAAATAAATAAAACAAAACGTTTTTAAATAATTAAATTTTTTTATTGTGTAATTTTTCGTTGATAATACTCGTGTACCCTTAATATAATTTTTAGTTAAATTGATTGATATATTTAATGACAATTTAGCAAGTGTACATGTTAATTTTTATAAACAAAAATGATATCATGAAATGAATTTTGTTAATATAAATTTTTATCTGATAACTGATAAAAAATAGATAATGATTTCACCAGTTTTCAGGTAAAATTTGAGATAAGTATTCCATCTCGAGAGTATGGTCATGGTTTTATTAAAAATCAGCACATTTGAGTAGGAAATTGAAGAAGTGGCAACAAAATACGACTGTGTGCACATCGGTGCTCAAGAAGACTAAAGACCAGGAGAATAAACTTCAATGAACTTCAATGGAAGAGGTAGGTTTTGATGATGAGACCATATACGTCCCGATCCAAGTGGAGACACTTGACTGCTTCGAACAGAAATTCGGCTTTTGGTTCGTCTTTTTCCGTGGCTATTCAGGAGTTTATTCTTCCTCTAAGCTCTTGATCTCTACTCTCTAGTCTTCTTGATTCTCACTATAGGATTGATAGTTAGGGAGCCCATCATGCTTTTACTTACCTCATCGCATAACGATTTGAAATGGGTTAATTCGACTTGTCTTGGCAAGTACAATAACAGTACAATAAGCAGTTTCAGTGGCCGACCATTTAAGTGGAAAGACCGGTGGTGGCCAACGGTCAAAGTGGGTGGATGAGGTAAGAAAACTTACCTCATCGCATCACGATCGAAATAGGCCCAATCGATTGGTATTGATGCCCTGAATATGAAAATAACAATGGCCGACCATTTAGGTGGAAAATTTTTGATGGCCGACCAAAAAACTTTTTTTTTTCTAAATTTTATATTTGAGATATAAATTTATATTTCTGGAACTAGTATTACAGTATTAACACACAATCACTGCTGTTGATGAGGCTAGGGATGTGCGATATCAGTGATATCGATATTATCGGATATTTCGATATCAAAAAATGATATCGATATCGAACCGATTTATTTATTTACTATTTATTTAATATATTATAAATAAATAACTACATTTATTTCATATTAATATTAATAAATAAAATATAGAAATTTTGATTGTTTTCCGAATACTTATATAGTTATATTTAGCTAACGCCATTTGTGGAATCAGAATCGAACGAGGATTTATGAACGCAGCCCATGATATATTTTTTTTTTTTTCTGTTCTTTTTCGTTTCTCAATCAGTGCTAAACATTGCTAAACATCTTCTTGACATTTTTTTTCATAATACACACAAACACATGCTGCATCTGCAAAAAAAAAAAAAAAAAAACATCAACACGTTTATATACTTACTTATACTTACGTTTACTAAACTTGTGTACTTTGCAAAATATATATCGAAAATAAAATAAAGGTATACATTTACTATAACATTCTATATTATAAATAAATATATATAAAATATCATAAATTAATTGCAATTTTATTTTCAATAATTTAAAATTATTTGAGAATATTTTTGTGAAACAAAATACGACGTTCCCAATTTAATATTTTTTGTTTATATTAAGACGTCACATAACCTCTAAATTAATTATTAATTACTATCTATAATAATATCATTTTATAAATATACGCAGTTAGTTTTATCTGTTACATTTATAAACTTCTAATTGATTAATATATTTTAATATTTTACTCTGATAGTTTTGTTTATATTTACAATATTTTCTTTTAGTTATCACTCAATGGCAAGATTACGATTGTCATGTAGTGTCAACACTTGTTATCTTACAGTTTCAGATATGAAGAAAATAATATTATTGATGTTTAAATTATTATCATAATATCATTAATAAAACACCTCTTGTAGATATTTAAAAGTTCTAATTTAAACTTAAAAGAGCATGAGATTTTTTTATTACTATTTGTCAGTGTTTGAGTTTAACTTAAATCACATGTACATCATCATCATGTACTACAAAACTCTGAGTAATAAATTATTTAATAATTAAATTGTTACAATACATTTCTGTTTAATTAGAGATTCAGAAAGCTGTTATAATATTAGGTTTATAATTTAATTGTAAATTGTTTTTAATTTTCAGATTTTACTTACGATGAATGAATTAAAGGAATGTTGTTTTGAGGAACAACAACAAATTCAATCTTTCAATGATGTTGAAGAAAATCAAGATATCATTAATAAAATATTGGATTTTGATTCGTTAGTACATATATTCAAGATGGTGCCAATACCAGATAGAATAGAGATGGAAAAAGGTAAGATTATTATTAAAAGAAAGTTTAAACTTGCGTTTAATTTTATAATGTCAATTTTTTATTTATTATTTTGCTAATATATACTTACTTATATATAATAATTATGTTTTTAGTTTGTGTCAAATGGAAAGAGGCTTGTCAGGCAGCTTGGTACGATACTAAAAAATTTAAATATGATGAAACAATTAATCATCTTTATAATGTCTGTATGTTGACAAATGTATTATCGAAATGTGGTAATTATTTGCAAGAATTGACACTTTCAACTGTTTGTAAATCAAGTATCATGCCAACAGTTGCAGAACATTGCAATAATTTAACAAGACTTGAATTTGTATTTGACGTAAAATCAACATATAATATCAGTCACTATACTAAAGCATTCATTATATTGAATAAATTAAAATATATTAAAATTCATGTAATTACTACAAAGAACACATCTGATAATGGATGGTATAATCAACGAGTAAAATTACCGATGAAAATAATTAATCATCTTTCAATAGAAATTGAGGAAATTCATTTAATTATTGATGAACAACTGAACAGACCATTAGTGCATTTTGTAAGTTGTTTTTTTTTTTTTTTTAATATCATCAAAAAATACTATACAAATTAAATAAGTTTATGAAAATTAATTAAATTAATTTTGTTATTTTTTCAGGATTTAAAAAAATTTAAATATCTTCACAGTTTGACATTGAAAGTATGCAATTTTGATAAAATTTTACAACAAATATTAAAACAAAAAACACTTGTTTATCTTGATCTTGATCTTCAACATTTTGATATAACTAGAAATAATTTTCCATTTAAACAACTTGTTAATTTGGAACATATCATCATTATTGGGCATACATTCATTATTGATTTACTTGACAGTATTTTGACTTCATGCAAAAACATAAAATATCTAGACTTGCATGGAGAAGTTCATGTAAAATACTGTAAGAATTCCAAATACCTATTTATCGAACAATTTTCCAATGAACACACAATAAATGTAAAGACTTTCAAAAAATTGATAAAATTAGGAAGTATTGAATGTTTGGAATTAAACTCACTTGAACTTACTAACGAATTGGAGATTATAATTTTTGTTAATTGTACAACACTTAAAAAATTTATTGTAAAAAAGTGTACGAGAGAACAATGGTTAAATAACGAAAATTATCCAGCAAATAATGACATAGATTCATTAATTAATCAACTTGTTGATTTGGAACATATTCAAATTATAAATTGCAAATTAACTTCGAGTTCACTTGATATTATTTTGGCTACATGTAAAAAGCTGAAGTATCTTAAAGTGTCATCTCAAAAAATTTATGTAGAATACAACAAAGATTTAAAATACCTAATTGTCAAGAAAATCAAAGGTGAAGATATATCTAAAAATACTCTACAAAAATTAATGGAATTGGAAAATTTTGAATGTTTAGAATTCAATTCACTTGAACTCAGTGACACAATGATGATTGCAATTTTAAATAATTTTACAAAAGTTAAAAAACTAGAAATTATTGAATGTACTACTAAACAATATGTAAAACTTGAACAACTTACTCCAGCAATTATTTTTGATGAATTATCAAAATTACAGTATCTTGAATATTTAAATTTATCATCTACTAAAGAACTTGGAGACAGTAGTATTATTGCAATTGCTAATAATTGTAAAAATTTAAAATACTTGGATATTAGTTATTGTAAATTGATTACTGAAACAGGTCTTCTAGCTTTAACTTTGTTGGAAAATTTAGAAAATTTAAATGTAGCAAGTATTGATGGTGTTACTGATAACATTATGGGTAAATTAAAAGGATTAAAATTTTTGGAGTGTCATAGTAACAAAGAAATTACTGAAGCTGGTATTATTCAACTTTGGAATAATAATCCAGATCTTGAACATCTTGATGTTCATTCAAGTGATATTTTCTTTAGTATGATTATTGAAGCTAATAAAGAATCAAAAAATCCTTTGAAGAATATAATATCACGAATCAAAATGATGAAATTCTGATAACTTTATAGCAATAACTAATTAGTTTGCAAATTTAATTTACAAATGATTAATAAATTAAATAAAATGTAATATTATAATATTTCATAAATAAAAAAATAAGATAAACAGACAAATATCAAAAGTAATTTTTTAAATGAAATTGAAACCATTTACATTATTATATTAAACAATTTTTTTTTTTTCAGTCTGTATACAATCTATTTATCAATACTTTGGTTTCTTTTTTTATTCTCTGCAATTTAATAAATAAACATTTGGCTGAGGAAAAGATGCTGTTGAAAAAATAATTATTAAATGCATTATTTCTTTAGCTGTTTATTTATTTAAAAATTATTCAGAGCTTTTTATGTATCTTAATATTAAAGAACAAATGTCCAAGGAGATAGAGGAAGTCCGAGAAATAATTATTCAAGTAATCATTTTCATGCATAAATATGGGTCTCAATGAATACCTTATAGAAGAATATATGCTAAAAATTGAATCTGAATGGTTAAATTTTAATTCAAATAAATGCAAAAAATCATATATGCCAGTTATAGATATTTAAAAAAAAAAAATGTTATTTAAACGTTAATACTGTAATGTAAAAGTCGTCAATTAGAAATAAATCATAAAAATAAATTCTGAATATAACTTCGTGTATAAGAAAGTATTTATTTAAATTTCGTTTTATGTACATAAAAGCATTAAATGTGCAAGAATTATTATATATACAATTTATTCAACATGATTAGCAGTTTTTCATTAAAAAAAAAAAAATAATTATCATCATTTAAATTGTACAAAATTAATATGTTATTCATAATTTTAATCAAACATCAACATTTCAGTTGATATTTGATTATACTCCAAAATTTCATTTATTTACAATTGATTGTTTAGCATGATTTTGTTTGATATACTGTTGACAAAAATACTTGAATATAAACAAAAATCATATTTTAAGAATCTGATATTTTCTCAAGAAGATCAATAATTTCCAAAACATCTTTTGGTGATTTAAGAGGACCACATTTTATCCATTTAATAATCCTTCCACCACGATTTATTTTTACTTTTAAGTCCGGGTAAATAACAAGATTTAAGAAAGTGTCATCATTCTGATATCTTGTATAAATTATTGTATTTCCTGATGTAACGAGCATCGCCCATAGATTATTTGGCAATGGAACACAATCTCTATTTGTGGCAAGCAATTGGTATAAATCTTCACAAGGTACTTCCTTAACTTTACTCATATTAAAGTGCCTATTGGGGGATATTCCGATATCCGAGACAACATGTTTTTTTATCGGTTTCTTATAGGGAATTTGCTCAGGATTACGGGAAAAATACGGAAAAAATTCCTACAAATGCGCAAAGTAGTCAAATTTGCAATAAACCGTCAAAAATCGGTCATTTTACGTCGTTTTGTGTAAGTGCGTCTTAATAATGAATAATAAAATTTTTTTATGACTTAGGTGATATAAAACTCGTCGAATATAACAAAACAGTTTAATATAACATTTCCCTATCTCTAATATTTTTCATAATATCATAGCTCCAAAAAATTGAAAAAATGAAATTTTTTCATTATTTTTTTTTTTTGTTTGCAATATCTTTAGCTCATTAAATGAAGAAAAAAAGTCTAATAAAATATTTTTCTATCTATAATATTCTCAAAGATATCATAACTTCTTTTTTTATTTTTTAAAATGAATAAAAATTCCCTAGCTACATCCTTTTTCCCTTAGCTACCTCCCTGACCTTACAAATTAAATTCGTTAGCTACTTTCTTGTCTTTAGCAAATGCCTAATCCTTTTACATCCCTACAAAAATATCCCTAGCTATTTTCTTAGCCTTAGCAAATCCTTGTCCTCACTGTTTTCTTGGCCTTAGCAAATGCCTGATCCTTCTCACATCCTATAAAAAAAATTCCCTAGCTATTTCCTTGGCCTTAGCAAATGCCTGATCCTTCTCACATCCTATAAAAAAAAATTCTCTAGCTATTTCCTTGGCCTTAGCTGCATCCTTTTCCTTAATATTTTCTTGGCCTTAGCAAATCTTTGTCCTTACTATTTTCTTGGCCTCAGCAAATGCCTGATCCTTCTCACATCAAAAAAATTCTCTAGCTATTTTCTTGGCCTTAGCAAATCCTTGTTCTTACTATTTTCTTGGCCTTAGCAAATGCCTGATCCTTTTCCTTAGCTACAAAAAAAGTTCCCTAGCTATTTCCTTGGTCTTAGCAAATCCTTGTCCTTACTATTTTCTTGGCCTTAGCAAATCCTTGTCCTGACTATTTTCTTGGCCTCAGCAAATGCCTAATCCTTCTCACATCCTTACAAAAATATCTCTAGCTACCTCTTTAGCTTCCTTCCCGCCACTTTCCACATTCCCTAAAAAAATTTTAATCATTTTATTACTTTTGAATAAATTTTGTAGCATTCTAGATTTTTTGAAACTACCAACTGGCGATTTGCAAGTAGGTTTGAAGATTATACCTTTCGAAATTTCTACTCCAGAATCGGAGAGAATTTCGGAACATCTTCTTCTTCGCAAAAAGCAAAAGCAGGAAGAGGAGTCAGGAGAGGATGATTTTGAAGGAGAAAATGAGGATGAGGATGCAGATGAGAATGAATTGTTTGTAGCATAAATGAGTTTGAATGTATGTGTGAATGATTATGACAATATGTATGAATGATGTATGAATGTATATGTATAAATGAGTGTATGAATGATGAGATGTGAGATATATGACCTCCTCGTGGTACATCCTGGGTAACGCCAACAATATATCAATATTATTTTAATCTTTTTAAAAAATAAAAAAAATATAAAAAGAAGTTATGATATCTTTGAGAATATTATAGATAGAAAAATATTTTAGTCGACTTTTTTTCTTCATTCAATGAGCTTAAAATATTGCAAACAAAAAAAAAAAAAAATAATGAAAAAATTTAATTTTTTCAATTTTTTGGAGCTATGATATTTTGAAAAATATTAGAGATAGGGAAATGTTATATCGAACTGTTTTGTTATATTCGACGAGTTTTATATCACCAAAGTCATACAAAATTTTTATTATTCATTATTAAGACGCACTTACACAAAACGACGTAAAATGACCGATTTTTGACGGTTTAATGCAAATTTGACCACTTTGCGCATTCGTAGGAATTTTTTCCGTATTTTTCCCGTAATCCTGAGCAAATTTCCTATAAAAAACCGATAAAAAAACATGTTGTCTCGGATATCGGAATCGTGCCGAATATTGTTGTTTCAATTTGATAATCCTAAAAAACAAAATAATATAATTTTTGTATAGGTATATATGTATGTTATTAAATTACTCCAAAAAATGGTGAACTGTCATTGCATGGAAATTATAATTTGATTAGATTATATTATAAATGCTTCATACTTACAAATAATTTGTGGTATTTAAAAAATATCAGTCTAAATTAACTTAATTACACAAATAAATTTAATACTCCAATATGGTTAATAGTTGTGGTTAAGCAGGTTTATTTGGCTTTATTTTTATTTATTATATTGTTTATTACACAAATATTATTTAACATAGCCGAATAGCCTCGAAAGAAGCCGAACCAAAGACCAATAACATTACGCTATATTTAGTGTTTACATGAAAATATTAAAGATACTATTTTGAAAACCTGCCTTAAAATTCTTGCCCCTTACCCCGCTTCCTGCCCAATGTATAATATTTTAGAATGGCCAGACCGGGCTTCCGTACATTTCTCATACTTGACGTGGAGCACTACCGTGCCTCTAGATAAAGGTAAATTTACTATCATATATATTATAAATAAATATAAATTTATCGTGAATTAATTTTTCCAATTTTTTTTTTAATAATTCAAAGAAATTAAGTATATTTTTGTGAAACAATTAATACGTTGGTAAATAAATTTTTTTTTTCGGTATTTTATTATTAAGACGTCTTTCATACATTGTTATATCATAACCCCAAAATTAATTATTATTTACTTTATAAATATCATTTTAAGTATACACGGTTAGTTTTATCTGTATAATTTATAAACTTCTAATTAATTATTATTTTTTATATTTTATTTTGATAATTTTTTCTTTTATTTGCAATATTTTTTTGGGTTATTACTATCTATTCAATAGCAAGAGTATGATTTCCACGTGGTATCATAATGTTTGAGAACACTTGTTTTTTTATAACTGCACCAATATTATTTATTACTGTTATTTTTTGTTTCGTAATATTAAATGTGAATATCAATTTTTCTAGCTGTTTTACCCGGCTTTGCTCGGGATGTATAATTGTATCTAACAAAAAAAAAGTATTTTGTACAAAAAAAAGCGTCAAGTATTCGAAATTGTAGTCAATTTGTAATGTAACTTAGTTTGCCATTAATTAATTTTTTGATATAAAAAAAATATGATACAATAAAAATTTATAAATAGATAAAATTGAAATTTCATTTTCGATACATGTAGTTAAATCTAAATTGGTGAAAAAAAAAAAAAAATTATACTTGGCCCCGCTATACATGAGATTGAATAATGTTGGCTTAAAATTTAATTTTTAATTTAGGAAAAAACTACGCGGGGTCAAGTATAATTTTTTTTTTTATTATTTATTTTTTTTTTTTTTTTCACCAATTTAGATTTAAGGTCGAAAGTAAAAACTGGTAAAAACTAAAGGTGAACCAAGTTTAGGTCCGCGAGGGCGTCTATCTACCTATACTTAAAAAAAATATATTTAGTGCCCCAACATCCCAAATCTATTCGCTATACTGTTAAATTATCGTTCGTTGTGTTAAATTTCGTCTATCCATATATACACACATACTACCGTAATCGAAAAAAAAATGATCGTGAAACGTTGCAATCACGTATACTGAGTTGTGTGCTTGGAAGAATATGAGACAGCACGACGAATAAGTGAGAGAGTAAACAGCAGGGTTGTCGGATAGAATTGTGATGACAGCTGTGAGCCTTCTAATTAAGAAAAATTTGATCACTAAAACTTAAATATCTATTGAAATGCACAGAAGAAAAGTTTCTATATAGGCTTAAAAAATCCGTATTAAAAAGTAGTATAAAATGATAGTAAAATTAGCGATTTATAATAGATATTGGTTTAGCTACAAGCGTAAATGTGTGTTCCATCCCTATCCCTGTGTGTTAAAGTTGTCAACTTTGACATCAATTATCTCAAAAACAAAACTCAATTAAATTTTGAAAAAATTCATCAAAATAGATAATTATTCAGGCTTTCATTTAAGCCCAAAAAATCAAAAACACAATAAGGGGAAATTATCTTTACTTTCGGTCTTAACTACATGTATCGAAAATAAAATTTCTTCGTTGGTTTTGATTGTATCATATTTTTTTTTATATCAAAAAATTAATTAATGGCAAAACAAGTTACATTACAAATTGACTACAATTTCGAATATTTGACGTTTTTTTTTGTACAAAAAACTTGTTTTTTATTTTTTGTTAGATATCACATCTTTTTTAAAGTTTTTTTTGTAACATACACAATTTTTCATATATATATATATATTATCAAAACATCGCAACCGTTAATTTAATTATTCAATTAAAAAAAAAATACGCCACTAAAAAATCTAATTTTTTTTTTTAAAAAAAGCTTGACATCGATTTATGGGATCATTACAAAACCCCGTGTTTTTCAATTAATTTCATCATACTTTAATTGAATCTTAAATAATTGGGGACGGAAGGGGTCACTAATGTGTCGTGTATAATAAGGCACGGTAGTTACTACTTACACACACACACATCTATATTTCCTTTCTCATACTTGACTCGATATTCCTCTTGATATATTATTTTTTCAGTGTTTATAAAAAATTTTATAAAAAAATATATTCAATAGTCAATAAGTATATTTAATGATAACTTTAATGATCCAGCAAATAATTTTAATACACAAATATCGAAAAATTGATGTTTGTTTATTATCTGATGAATATTCAATTGAACCAAATAATAAAAACGATGATGATTACAATGATCATCAAGGTATACCACCAAGAATGTTTAAAAATTTAATATCACGTGGTCATCCTGGTTTTTCTTCAAATCGTCAACAAGATGCACAAAATTATTTTTTAAATTTAATTAATTTTATTGATTGCCATTGTGTTAATAAATTCAATCCAATTGATTGTTTCAAATTTACAATTGAAGAACGTTTATTACTATTACCAATAACAATTGACCTATTAATTAAGCAAAAGTTAATTAATATGAAAATAAAAAAAAAAACAGCTGAATAATTTGGCCAAACAATAGTTATATCGACAGTTATGTCTACTGATTGATTATTAGATTTATATCTAATTTATTTATGTAAATTTTTTATGTTGTAACTTCATTTTAATCTAAATGATTATGTATTTATTTCCTAATTATATTTTTTTTATGATACAATCGAAAGAATAGAATAATTCAATCACAATATCATGTTGGCTTCTTGTCCTATTAATAAATTTATTGGACACAAACTGAACCATTCACGAAAACAAATATTACTAAATACTACTACCTATAATTATACCCAAATTTTTTTGATCGCTAAAAATTTGTTGTTTTTCTTTAATATGTGCTGCTTATGTACTAATATTGATAGCCTATACTAAAACTTAATAAAATCATCAGTAAGATAGTATAGTAATATTATTTATATTTAAATTGAAAGAAAAGTTTTAATTTAATAAATTATTTTCAATTATTTTGATAATTTTCAGTTTTATCCTAAAACCACAATACTCACTTACTTTTTAAATTAATTATTATTTTTTCTGATTAAAACTGTAATAATAGAAAATAAAAAAAACATTAATATCATAATCTCAACGAAAAATTATAAACCAAAAACCGTAATTTATTTGGGACTATAGCGTATTCTCTCTTTCTTTAACTTTGATTGTGTGAGTGTATAGCAGCCACTGCTACCAAAGCACTGGTTGTCAACTCTGGCATGTAATAACAGCTATTATTTATAAAAATTAATAACTCTGTTGTTTAATAAATTACAAAATCAGATAATTGTTAACTAAACTTTATTATGTTTTTTTTATTTACAGTTTTTTTTTATAAATTATCATGGAGTTTATAAAAAACAAAATTTCTGTTGATGAAAAACAAAAAGTTTTTAATGACATTGGTGACAAAGAAGATCATATAAACTCACTTAATGTTTATTCTTTGGCACAAATATTTATGTGGCTGCCGATCCCTGAAAGAATGGTCATGGAAGAAGGTGATTCTTAAAATAAAATTTTTGAATTTATTGTTTTATTATGTTAATGTTTTTATTTATAATTTATATATTAATTATTTTTCTATTTTTTAGTCTGCTCCAAATGGAAAGAAGCCAGTGAACTAGCATGGTTTGATATTAAACAATATAAATGTGGCAATTCAATTGGTCGTGTTTATAACAACAAATTGTTGACACAATCATATGTCGAAAAACTATTATTAAACTGTGGTATTTATTTGAGAGAATTATTTCTCTCAAGAATTTGTAAATCAAGTATCATGACAAGCATTAGTGAACACTGTGTTAATTTATCAACACTTGATTTTGTAATTGATGAAGAATTAGAAATTGATAACAATCACTACATTCAAGCATTCAAAAAATTAAATAAATTAAAAATTATTCGAATTGCCGTAATTTTTAAGGAATTGGAAGATAAAAAAACAACCAAGTTCCAGTATCACACACTTAATAGTCTTCCAGAAGAACTGAATGAAATTTATTTACTTAATGAATCATACATACACAAAATAACAGTGGATTTCGTAAGTTTTTTATTAATATAGTAATTATTATTTCATAAAATAATATGTATCCTAAAATTACCCGAGTAGAAATTTATTAAGGATAGCCTGAACATGAATCTGGATCGGATCAGGAAATCGTAACCCTAACAGAACTATAGAACCGTAAATAAACCGAAAAAAAACGTTCACGTTCGGTTGAAAGTTGCGCGAATCAAACCGATGACCGTAATTCAACCAAAATTGAACCTACAATAAACTTTGAGAGAAAATAGCTTTTCTTTAAACGGTTTGAATTCAGTTTCTTCAACCCAGTTTAAACTGACTGAAAAATCTAAACCTTTTTCAGAACGGTTATTTTGGGCTGAGTTTGCACAATTTCTTTTATTACAGCCTGAACAGAGACAGCCTGATCAAATCCTGACCATGACTCGATCATAAGTTAAAAAAAATTAGTAAATTATATTTTTTGTTACATTTTACTTGATTTGGATAGCATCAAGGCAACATTACCCCCTCGAAAAAATATATCATATATCCTGGATATATCCTAAAGATGCCGAAAACAAATAAAAAGTGTTGTAACAAGAGTGCGCTACTAGTACTTTCTCCCAAAATTTTATAGATATATCCAGATGGGGTAAATCCAGGATATATATTTTTTCGTGGAGGAATAATCCTGAACAGGAACACCTAGGTCAAGTAAGATGTAACAAAAAATATAATTCATTTATTATTTTTTACTTGTCAAGGTATCTCTATATTCAGGATTTGATAGTGTTAGCCGAATGCTATCTCGCAGTGAGTAGGTTCGAATCCTACTTGGGGGCATATAAGTTTAAGTTAGGTTTCTTCGTTTTATTAATTACATCTGCTGAGTAAATACATATAAGTGTGTTATACATACAAATGTATATTCAACATTAATTTTTATTAAAATGTCAAGCTTTTTTTTTAATTTCGAATTCTGATCTGTTTCGGATCATGTATCCTGACCAGGACCAGATCCAGTATCTTGACTTTATCCTGAAGATAACGTCAGGAAAACCGGATTCGGTCTTGATCCGAACTTTATGAAAAACCATTATACCTGGATCCAATTCGGATCCAAATGCCTGATATCAGGTATTCACCTTGAAATCAGGTAACCCTTATTAGATCCTTATCTAAATTTCTACTTGGATAATTCAAATTATATATTTTAAATAAATTTTTATAATTTTTCAGGATCTATTAAGATTTGAAAATCTTCACAGTTTGTCATTAGTTGGGTGCAATCTAGACAATATTATTGAAAAAATATCAAATAAAACAACGCTTATTTATCTTGATCTTGAAAATTCTCTCGTCACTGAATATTGTTCATATCGTGAAAATTATATATTTAGTAAACTTATTAATTTAGAATATATTAATCTTTTTGATGGTTGTAGCACAATTACTTCAAATTCAATGAGTAATATTTTCAACACATGCAAAAATTTATCACATTATGAGGAATCATTGACATACTTTCAAGACAAAATGCCCCGAATTTTACCTGAAAACTGGATAAATCTTAAGAACTTAAAATATCTCTCTATCTACTGGAATTTCACTGATGAAATAGCAAATAATATACTGAAATATTGTCAAAATTTGCAATACATAAATTGCTGTTTCAGAATAACAAAGAGTGTTTTAGAAAAATTAACAAAATTAGAAAAACTTGAAAGTTTAATATTAGATCGCAAAGAACTCACTAAAGAAAAGTTATTTTTAATTACAAATAATTGCAAAAAACTTAAACATTTGAATTTAGACGGTACTGTTTTTAATAATGGTATAAATTTTTGGTCAAGACCTGAACCTGCATTTTATTTGGATAATATATCAAACCTGAAATATCTTGAATATATAAATTTGTCAGCTGTAGATCAACTTCGAGATAATTGTATTATTGCTATTGCTAAAAAATGTAAAAATCTAAAAACTTTGAATATCTGTTATTGCAATATCACCGAAAAAGCTCTTATGGCTTTAGCTCAATTGGAAACACTTGAACGTTTAAGTGTTGGATTTTTAAAACATGTTACAGACAATTTCATTTGTAAGCTCAAAAGATTAAAATATTTATGTTGTGCTGGTTGCCATAAAATTACTGACGTTGGTATTATTCAATGTATAAATAATTGTCCAGATCTTCAAGTACTTGATATCTTTGACACTAATATTACATTTAACACAATTACTAGTGCTGATAAGGCAACTAAAAATCGTCAAAATGATATTATTTTAGATATGTTTCTCAACGAAAACCTAGTAAATAAATATAAGCTAGAAATTGAATCTAATTGGTTAAGTCTTAATTGGTTTAATTCCAAAAAAGATTATTTGAGATACATTTGAATAAAAAAATTAAAAGTTTAAAATTATAAATGTAACAGTCGTCAATTAAAAATAAATCATATAAATAAATCGTAAATAAAGCTTATATACAATTTAATTTGATAAAAAAAAAAACATGTAAACCTTCATATTTCATAGTATTTGTTAATGATGAAATGATATTTTTTCATTTTTTAAAATGGATAAAATAGAAAATGTTTATCAATACAAATATGACAATACCAACATAAAAATGTATAAATTTTATATATTATTTACTTTCAGCTTTGATGATATATTTAATTATTTACCTATAAATAATTTTATACTTTTAAAAATGAAAATTCTTTTTATTATTAAAAGATATACATATATAAATGTTCTATTCACTATAGTTATTTTGTAAAAAAATAAAACATATGTATAATCCATAAATAATACAGTTATTTCAAAGACATATTCTAATTTTCTATGCTCAATCCCTTTCCTATGCTACTTCCTATGCTATTTCTAAAAAATTTTTGGTAAAATTTGAAAAAACTTGCCGAAATATGACAATTTGACAATATGACAACACACTCGACAATTAACACATTCGATATGTATAACATTCTTTTTGTTCTCATATGTCTTCCAGTATACGTTAAATATTTCGGTAGAATTACTCAAATAATTGCGGGAGTCATCACGTAATAAGTTCTTGGTTTCTCCAGCAAATATAAAAATTATAGTCAATTGTTTTTATTTAAAAAAAAAAAACTTGCCATTATCCATATTTTTGTATGAAACCAGAGTTTTACGTAATTATATGTTATCGTATATAATTGTATATTATCACATACAATAACATTGACATAAAATTAAATGAAAGTCATATATAATTATATCGGATTATATGTATATACGATTGTATACTATAACGTGCAGTAATATGGACACAACATTTTGTATGAAATCAGTCATACAGGATGTTTCGAAAATCGCGCACGTGGGGATAATGACGTTGTTGATAAAAATTTAAAAAAAAGGGTTTTTTCAGGTAAGGTCTACGATGATTTTTTGCGACGTTATCAAGATTTTAAATTGGCCAATCAAATTCAAGCGTCGTTTCGCAAAAAAAAAAAAAATTTGCTCACAAACCATACGTCCTTAAGGTTGTTTCTCAAAACCAAGGTAGAATGAATATTTGTGCTTAAAAACGCTATATACCGTAACGCTATATTTTATGTCCGGGTCCCCAAGATTTTTGTGCTGCTACTGATTGAAATATTGACTACTGTAGTATTAGTGTATATACTAATATACACTAATACTGTGCTAGTACTCAAAATTTACATCGTGAAACACTGCTATTTCACACTATAAAAAAAATCCTATTGTATGTTTGTGTATGTCCGTATCTGTGTGTTGATTCCCCTTTCCGCCAGAGAAAAACAACGAAGGAAAGACAAACAGTGATGCTGAACTATGAGTCCCCTACGCGCGCAAACCATAAAAAACAATAAATTACTGTTTTTTAAACTTGAATAATTATTAAACGAAACAGACGAAATGAAAAAAAATTATATCAAAAAATTTGTCGTTCTTAGGACTATAAACTGTTAAAATTTGAACGTTTTCTGGTGCGTTTTAAAAAAGTTATTAATAAAAATACATTACAATATGAGGTAACACCTATATCTTGTGTGTTAAAGTTGTCAACTTTGACAGTAAATATCCCAAAAAAAACACACAACAAAAAATTTTAAAAAATTGTCAATTTAGATAATTATTTCATTAAAAAAATAAGACCAAAACAAAAAAAATCTGGTGCGATTTCAGATCTCCAAAAACAACCTTAAGGTATATCTCTATTTTCCGGAAAACTATAGGAGCAATAAAATATCTGATTGAGCAGTAAAATAGCACATAAAAAGCACATAAATATCAGAAGCTGGCAGACATATTGAAAAATTTTTGTAAAAAAAAAAACTAAACATCTGATCCTAAGGTTTTTTTATGTGCTTTCCAATAAAACTCACCTCAATTTTATTGCTCCAATAGTTTTCCAAAAAAAAAAAAAAATTCCTTAAAAACCATAGGTCCTTAAGGTATTTTCTTTTTTCAAGAAAAACTATAAGAGAAATAAAATATCTAATTGAGCAGTAAAATGGCACATAAAAAGCACATAATTATGGTGATATCCAACTTCCCGATATCGAAAAAGGCTCCGCTAGCTTCACGGGTAAGCATTACTGATCGAATCAAAACCTCGCGTGATATTAAATACTAATATCATATTCAGAATTATATATAAGTACATATTAAACAAATAAATTATAAACATGGCAGAAAATCAAAATTTGGAAGAGTCATCTCCAATTCCGATGACATATCAGGTAATAATAATTAATTATTTAATTATTTAATTAATTAACTTTGTTATTTTGAAATTAAAATATAAAAAAAAAAATAAAGTTAGAATAATAAAAGTTGTGAAATTATTTTAAAGCCGAATAATATTGTTTTTGTTTGTGAATAAAATTTTAGATTTTAATTTTGACAAAAAGTCAAATCATTTATATGTTTATAAAATATATAATTTAATAATTTTTTTTTTTGATGTAGCTAAGGAAAAGGATGTACTCAAAAGAAAAATATATCCCAGCAATAATTGTTTGATAAATTGTCTTATTTTAAGTATATCCTTTTCCTTAGCTACCTCTTACTCCGTAGCTATCTGTTCATTTAACAATTATATTCAGGCATTTATTTATTAGGAAAATAAAGTAAAATTGTCATTAGGAAAATATAATGACCGAAGAATTTTTTTTTTTTTTTTAGTTTTTAATTATCAGTTTAATTTTTTTCGATTTTTATAGAAAATGTATATCAATTTCAAAATTTATGTCACAAACAAGGCCAGGATATTTATGGAAACAAGTAGCTAAGGAAGAAGATGGACTTAAAAAAGACAATTTATTAAACAATTATTCCTGATTAAAATATTTTTTTGAATACACCCAATTCCTTAGCTATTATTTGTTTTTTAAATTTTCGATATAAGTAAATGCTTGTAAATTATTTTTTAAGAAACCACTAGTTAAGGAAGAAGATGGACTTGAAAAAAGCAATTTATTTAACAATTGTTCTTGGTTAAAATATTTTTTTTGAATATCTTAGCTATTATTGGTTCTTTGAAATTTTATTATCAGTTAATGCTTGTAATCTATTTTTTGAGCTATTTATTTTCAATTTTTTTACTAAATAAATAAATTTCATATATTATATAAAATTATTATCAGAAAAAATTACCAGAATAAAAAAATGAGAAATTTCTAGTAACAATTTCCGAAAAATAAATGGTAAATTTTTAGAATACATTACTGGAAATGGTTTCCGATTAATTAATGGTAAATTTCTAGTGGTGTTTAATAGTAATTTTCCAAATATTTAACCGGTAATTTTCTGGTTAATATCTCGAAAATGGTTATCGGGGAAGAAAAATGTTTTTAACAAAAATAATTCTTTGTTAAATTATCTTTTTTTGAATCCATTTCTTTCTTCAGCTATTTGTTCATTTAAAATAAATTTTCAGACTTTAAAAAGGACATTTTATTAAACAACTATTGCTAGGTACAATATTTTTCCAGCTGCATCTATTTCCTTAGCTATTTTTTCGTCAATATTTTATTGAATAAAATATTTATATTATTTATATTATTATTTTTATATAAACAAATTTATATTATTGATATATAAACAAATATCTAAAGGAAGGAGATGGATTAAAAAAAAAACAATTTATCAAACAATTATGGCTGGATAAAATATTTCTCTAGCTATATACATGCATTTTCTATATACTAGACCGATGACCTTTAATAAAGAATAAAAGGCGTATCTCCAGGGACTTACGCTTTTTTTCCATTATCGAAATAATTTTTGATAATGGAAGAAAGGCGTATGTCCAAGGATTTATGCCTTTTTTCCATTATCAAAATTATTTTTGATAAAAGTTGGAGGGCTCATTTTTAATTTTATTTTAAATTTATTCGAACATAAAGTGTTTTTAATCTATTAATTGTTTAGTATTTTATATTCAAAAAAAAATTTTTTTTTTTTTTATGATAGGTGATTTTTAAATTTATAATAATTTTATTTCTATCTTTACCTCCATCTCTAATCTATAAATTCAATGTTCAATAGTCTGTTTTTTATTTAAATGTAGAATAATTTAAAAACACTATACCTTTGAAAAAATTAAAAATAAAATTGGAAACACGCCCTTCTTCCATTGTCAAAAATTATTTTGATAATGGAAAAAAGGCGTAAGTCTCTGGATATACGCTGTTATTCCTTTTTTTAAAAAAAGTCTTGAAATTGGATAAAAAGTTCAAAAATTAATAAATTTAGACTTCCACCTTTCTTTCTTAAAAATGAAATCTTCATCCTTTAATGCGACGATAATAAATTATTTATCAACTCAAGAGTATCATGCAAAGGGAACCGATTTCTTTTTTTAACGTCATATTAATATTAATTTTAAATGCTCAATATTTTAGGTTTAGTTTTTTTAATAAATCTATTAGTAAATAAATTATTTATTCATTTTTCATAAAATTATTTTAAGTGATGACTTTTTACAGTAATAATCTGCATAGTCAAAAAAAGTTGGTAATTCGTTTGTATAATTCGTGGATTTCAGTCATTTATTAAATTTTTGTTTGTTAATTTAACAAAAAAAATCGTTTTACAAATTTTATTTGTTAATTTTACAAATTTTTTTTCGTTATAAATTAACTTTGAACATATAAATGCGGATTTAATTCAAAAATAAGTAGAATACTGTTGCATGTAGAAGCATTTATTAAAATAACGATCTAATATTTGTAAAATTAACAAACAATCGTTTGTGGACCTTATTTAACAAATGAAATTTTTTGTTAATAATCAAAAAATGGTTTGTTGGTTAACCTAAATTGAAAACTGAATTTGTTCATTTTAACAACTATTTTTTACTGTGTATATTTATGTATTAATTTTTATTGGAAACTTTTCTCAGTGTAGTCAATTATAGCAAATTAGAGCAAAAATATAGCTAATATAACTACTAATTTTCACAGTTATTGTTTTTATCTGTACCTAAAAATTTAAAGGGTCATAAACGATTAAAAATGACTTGTTTATCAAGGCTTCTTAGGAGGAAAAAAAAATTGCTATACAGATGCAGAATAATTTGTACTAATTTGTACCACTAAGCTCGGAATTTGTACCTCAAAAACAATAACCAAAACTAATTATTCAAGTCAAAATTGTTATAATCAATTGCATAAATCTGTTATAATAAACTTTGTTAATAATTTTTTTTTCTATAATATAAAATTTGGACCTCAAAAATAACAAAATAAAATTATTTGAGTCAAAATTATTATCATAAACAATTGCATAAAATCTTTAATAAAATATTTTTTTGATATTTTTTTTTTTTTATAATATCAAGAGAGTCACGCCCGAATTTGTACTACCAATTTCATGATTTGTACCTTAGCAATAATGAAAAAATTAATAATTTTTTTAAATAATTGGAGTACAAATTTAAATTTTAACAATACAAATTGATGTACGTCATTCTTTTTGAGACAAAAACGTATTGTTGAAAATTATTTATGTTTTGAAGCCTTAGGCAATTGTTTATTACAAACTTTATCATTAAAAATTATAAAGAGTGTCTTCAAAAATAAATAACTTCTAATAAATTTTTTTTACTGTTAAAATTAAAATTTGTACTTCAATAGTAACTATATTTAAAAAATTTTCATTCCATATTAATCTTTAATTTATTACTTTTTTAATTATTCAGTATCTATCATGAAATTGGTAGTCCAAATGAGAGCGTGACTTATATTCCTTTATATTATTGAAAAATGTTATATTATTATAGATTAATGCAATTGTTTATAAAAATTTTGACTCAAATAATTTGTTTTTGTATTGTTATTTTTGAGATACAAATTTCAAGCTTGGACCAACTTCACATAGCTGCAGTGGAATTCAAATTATTATTTTATTATATTAAATTATTATTATTATTTAAATTATTTAAATTATTAGTTAAATTTTTATTTTTGTTATTATTTATTTAAATTATTATTATTTCTATTATTTAAATTATAAAAAATATAATAAAGAAAGACAATTCAGCGAGATCAGGCGGGAAAATGTATAATGAGCGTTGATTTTTATTTTTTAAGAGAGAGAGAGAAAGTGAGGTGAGTGAGTAAATGTAAATTTGACAACCAATGAGATGACTCGAAGCAGGGTTAGCTATCAACTTTTTATAAAGGGATACA
>WSYQ01000889.1:0-22432 GCA_011426435.1 Lysiphlebus fabarum
GATTTATAACATAAATCTAACCATGCAAATGACATTCAATTGCTTATAATAACTCATTACCCACTTATTGATGCATAACAGTATCAAGTAAACAAAAGACAGCAACAAATAATACAATTGTTATTATATTCATTTTTGATAAAAAAAAAAAAAGATTTCTGACTTCAAAGTTTCAAACTGCAATCTTTTTTTGAATCACAGTTTCATGATTAACATGATTTTGTTTTGATTACAATATTATATGATTTCGAATAAACTAAACTGTTGATTTCACTCATGAATAAATATTCATGATATTACATATTTATTATAGTGTTTCGAAAAAAAAAAATATTATTTTTATATATTTAATAATATTTTTATTTTTTTAAATGGGTACTGCTGAATTGGTACACGGAGAGAATTTCACTTATCTTTTCACGTGGTAATCCCGATCGTATGGACTCGATGACCACCCACGTCTTTTTTAACAATTTATGGTTACATATTCACGGGGGCTACTTGGAAAGATTCCGTGTAACCCCGTGATTTTGTATATTTCTTTATTAATTTTTTATATTAAGATTTTCTGAGGGCAACTTTTATATTAAATAAGTGTTGCCCCGAGATAATCCCAGAAATATTTTTAAGTTAGTTCTATCCGGTGAAAATCACAGGGCACCACGTTAAAAATTAAGGGCTGCCCCGTGATTTTCTCAGTTATTCAACGTGAAAAAATCAGTGCTGGCAACAAATGCCGTCACTTCGGGGTTCTCCCGAGATTTTATAAAAAAGTGTGTCTTGAAAAGATCAGTGAAATTCTCTCCGTGTAGACATTGTTGTCAAGACCATACGATAAAAATTTTAGAAAGATTGAAAAATATTTATAGATTGCTGATTGCGTATTACTATTTTCCATTTAAATAGCATTGAAAGAGTTTTCTATTTCATTCAATCATATAAAACTTTTTTAATTATGCATTGATCTCAATGATGTATTACGCTTAATCAAAAGCTCGTGAAAAAATCTATCAATATAATCATATTGTTTATTTGTTTTTATGTTATGACTTTGACTTGGACCCACAGTAAAAAATTGTAATTAAAAAAATTAATAAATAGCACACAATGTCTTTCAATTTTCGAAACACCCTAATATTTATAAAAATTTTATTTGTAATAAATGAATATGTATATCAAAAATAATATCTGTCAAATAAATATAAATAAGATTTTTTTCTTTTTCTCAATCTTAATTCTTGTAATTTTTTTCATAAATATATATATATATATATAGACCTATATAATATTTAATATCAACTTGATGACAAAATTAGTTCGTCATCAACAATTGCATTGAAACATCTGCGTGTATTTAAAACGAGAAAGGAAGTAAGCCAAAGGACATCCCGTTGCGTTCAACTGTGACCAAAATTCATAGGATCTCATGCAGTGTTTACACTTGAGATGATGCATCCTAATGCTAATACGCGAGAGTGAACTTCTCTTGGGCGTTAATGCGCGTGTGCTCACCCCTCCGCTGAAATATATATATATATAAAAATAGTATTGTATACGCATATATATATAAAGTACAATATTCCCTGCACTTTTCAACGTTTTCTTAATGCTCAATCGCAATCCAATGAAAAGTGTATGAATGGCAAAGTGAACGATTATCGAGTCGAACGAGCGTCCTCAATGTGTCCGTCGAGGCGTCCGCGGCAACCCTGCTGCGCTCAACCGACATCGAACAGTACCAACTGGTACAAATGCCTGGTTTTTTTTTTTTTAATTTTTTCATATTCCCTCTGCCCCCTCCCCCTCCACCGCACTTTTTTTGCACTTTTTTTTTAATTTTTTTTTTTTCTTCTCATCATCGATGTTTATACTCTTTGCTCTTTGGCATATAAAAGCTTTTTTTTTTTCGCTTTTTATTTTGCATTTTTAAAATCATTTAGCTGGAATAAAAATATTTGTTTGTTTATTTTTTGTTTATTTTATTTTATTTTTTTTGAATATTATTTCATATTATATTTTAACAAAATATTAATAATTTTTATATTTGTTTTATTTTTTAAAGAGAAAAAACAAAATTGCCAGAGGCTAAAATATTTGAAGCAAATTGGCGATATGTCTGTTTTTGACGTGTATGAATTTTGCTAGTACCCGCAGGAGCTGATTTTGGGTTAAATAATATTTCAGACAAATAAAATTGCCTTTGGGTATTTGAAAATTTCATATTCGTGTCTATGTTTCACCTTTAAATCATCAATGTTCAATTTCAAAATTTTATCCAACTGAGTATGTTTACCGACACGTACAAAGTTCGTTGAGTTTTCAAGGATCATTTTGAAGTCAGCACAGTGAGACATAAGTGAAGTCATATATATAATTTTTTTATTTTATTTTATTTTATTCTCTCAACATCATACATATTTCTCTTGTATTTATTTATTTATTTATTTATTATTATTATTATTTTTATTTACGCACTAGACACGCCTCAACGCTGCTGGAGATGCTGAGAATCATCTGGGTTAATACACTGCTTTTGACTTTATATAGCAATATTGAACGAACTTCAATTCGTTCATTCAGAAAATAAGAATAAAAATAATATTACATTGAAAAAACATTAACCGTCATTTAAAAACCAACTTATATTATTATTATTTGTGTTTATTATGTTGGTATATTGACGAATGACCTTTTCTTTGAGATCAAATTGACGGCACTGATTTGTCTTTCATTTTTTATTCACCGCATTATCATTATTTTATATATGTATATTATATTTTTTATTTTTTATTTTTTTTTTCGATTGCTCACGTTTCGATCCAGTTTTTATTGAGCAGATGTTTTATATATATGTATGTAAGCATGTTCAATGAGTTGATCTTTGCCTTGTTTTTGGAGTCGATTACGTTTGGCACCCATCGGTGGACTCAAGATCTGGAATAATTTAATGACGAACCACAATATATGCTCATGTATATTTATTCAAAATTTATATTAAAAAAAAAAAAAAATCACCAGTATACAATTAATTCAACATGCAATCTAAATCTCATATAAACAACATGCAGTTTAATATTATTATTTTGTTTTTTTTTTTTTTTTCTTCATTTGTATTTATGGTAAAATTTTAGTCTGACAGTTAAAGGATTTTAAAAAAAAAAAATAGCGAGAGAGTGAGTACTGGTGAACGAAAATATTTCCGTGTACGATTCAATGATTAGAGTGGTTTTGGTGGTGACGCGAATTTAAACTGCAAAGCACTGTTTGAAGTTAAACATATATAGATATACAATGTATATATACATACGATTGCTTCTCTTGTTTTATGTATACATATTTGCTCGTTTCATATGTGAAAATTAATATTATACACTGGTCATTGAGAGGCGTGGCACTGAAATTCACATGAGTGTGAAAATGTTTTGCAATTTTGAAATCAGGCGTGCGCTGTTTGTATATATATACCTATGTTTGATAAAATTGCGTGCGTGTTGAGCTGCTGGATAACACCGGAACGGCTGCGGATGGCAGGCTAGCCACAAAAGCGGATTCCCAAAATGCAACCACAAGGGTAGTTAGAGAGTGAGGGAGGAAAGAGATTTTGTACTTTTAATATGAAAAATAATATATATATATAGGTATAATAAAGGATTATTGTTATTAAAAAAAAAAAACATTTACACAAACAATGTTGGAATTTATTTGTTTGTTTTTTAATTATACAAAACAAAAAAATTATTATAAATAAAAGTTTATATTTTATTGTTGCTAAAATTATTTTGAATGCAGTTATAATAAATTTCTAAATAATTATATGGTATATATATAGTCATATGAACTGCTGAAATTTAGTAGAATTTTTATATGAAATACTCTAAAATTATATTCTCTTGAATTATATAATTCCTCAAATAAACTATTGAAACTAAAATTAAAAATGTAACATTTTATTCATTGATAAAATATAATTTAAAAAAAAAAAAAATAAAAAAAGACTTTTTATTTTTTTATTAAAGGTCTTTATATAATATATATAATATAGGTATATTGACCCCCTGTAGTAAATCAGGCATAATACTTGTGTCTGTCCCTTGATTTCGGCGTAGCACCACAGGCAACCCTGTAATTTGAAATCTTCACGTGCAATGTGCACGTATTCTAGTATACTCGCGACTATGCTTTTGATGGTAAAGAGGGAGGAGGGTGCAAATTCATGCAATGCCGCAGTAACTCCCCCTTACATTCTAACACGACAATGCCACCAAACTCCCAAGAAATTCACCCTGCAATCATAATGAAAAAGTCAAACGTTTGCTGATATATATATTTGACAATAATGGAAGGCGTTACTCAACTTTTGACTTGTGCGTGAGACACTTTTTTTTTATTTTTATTTTTTTTATTTTTACTCAACATATACATATATTTAAAAGGCATCTAAAGAAATTTTTTTTTAAACAATCAAGTAAATTCTCTATTTTACTCAAGAAAACAAAAAAAAAATCCAATTTTAGTATATGTGCTATTACGTGATTTTAATTGCAAAAAATTTATTTAAAAAAATCATCGCTTAACTTAAAGAAATTTATAATTTCCTATAATTACATGAAAGCGTGAATTTTCTAAAAATGAAAATTCATTAAATTTGGAATACCAAAAGAAACTTTTTTTTATAAATAAAATTAAAATATAAATTAATTTCAATTGTATTTATCAAAAAGAAGTAGTTTTATATTAAATTAAAAATAAATTTAATCAAATTAAATTTTAAATTACATAATTATGTTACTGTCACAAAATTCTTGAACTTTTTTAAAATTATTTTAACAAATAATGCTAATATGGAAAAGAAAGGACTGAAATATTGGAATACAATTGCAATCAAGAAAACAAAACAAAGCTTCAAGAATCGAAAAATATATCACTAAAATTATAAATCATATAATATTAAAAAAAAAAAATTACTATAATTATTATGGTTTTAAACATTTTTTCAATAAATTTTTTTAATATGAAATGTATAATTTAATTTTTTTAACTGTCTCAACTTGTTTTGCCCAATTTTTATTTGTCTATTCAAATTTTGTTTATAATTAATGTATTATTATATTTAATTTGGTTATTAATTTAATTCAAGTAAACAAGTATACCATATAGAAAAAAAATAAATAAATAAAGGCAAAATGCAACACCTGAAAAAATTTTTTAACTTGATGTAATTTTTTTTTTTTTGTCATTTTTTTAAAACACTCCAAAGTGTTTATAAAATATATTTGCATCAAATCGATCGATTTAAAAGAACAAAAAAAAGCTAGCTTAAATTTTTTTCCAAAAGAAAGTTTAAATGAACTGTTTTTTTTTTTCAATTATTGTTTTTTCTATTTAATTTTCAAAAAAAGTTGAATATAAAATTTAATTTATTGGCCAGAAAAATTTATCCAAAAAAATAACTCCCATATACATAGATTTTGAATTTGAATGTTCCAATTTACCCCACAAACCCCTAAATAAGATTAAATTATTTTTTTTATTATTTGGTTTACAATTTATATGTTATTTATCATTTTATTAAAATTTCTATTTAAAATGGACAAGCACTTATTGATCTACAATCAATTGAAAATTAATAAATTATATAATAAATAAAATAGGTAAATACATATATACATGCATTTAGAGAAAAAATTTTGAAAAACAAAAAAAAATTATTGGTTTAAAAAAAAAAGAGATTGGAAAAAGAAATATCTACAATATATAGAATGACTCGATGTGACACTATCAGTATACGTTTATCAGTTGTGGCCCGACACCCTCATACACTCCATTATATGCGAAATCGTATCAAACATTACCCACCCTCAAAATACCATCCTCGAACAGTTACAGAACCTATAGACACTCGCATGTCCTACATATAATCTATGCTCGGCTGCTCGCTCCCGTTATCCTGATAACATTCACGCAGCGATTATAACTCTGTAATATTACTCAATGCATGTGCAGGACTCACGGCTGGACGAATCTGTATACATATATACATATTTTTTTACTTGCTTGGTCTGGTGACTATCCGATAAACTGAGCTTCTATTATGTTTGTATATTATGTATAAAGAGTTATTTAAAATGCCATATATTTGAAGGGTTGAACATGTTATTTTCCTTGCCACGCGTATTGTGTGTACTATCATTAAATGTGCTAAAGACCTCCGACACGTGTTTTTGTTTTGTTTTTTTTTTTTTTTTTTTTTTTTTCTATTTCAAATATGAATATTTTTTTTTTTTTAATGCTTCAACTAAATTTGAAATTTTTATTGCACTCGATGTAGGTATACTATATTTTAATATTTTTTTTTTAGATATATTTACGTAATCAAAGGCAATCTTTATTTTATTACCTTCTATTATTGGAAATTTTTTTGGTTTGCTTTGGAAGGTTTAATTGGAGTTTAATGTTCTATCTCTTTCGTACAGTAATGTATTCATATATGGTAAAGAAAAAAAAAATGATTTCATTTAAATTATAAATATATATATATACCTATACATAAGTTGCATATGTGAATTTTTTTCCAAACAAAAAAGTATTATTAAAATTTTAATTATAATGAAAAACCATTTTTTTATGTTTCAGAACAATTCTTTTTGTATGAAACATTATTAACACCAGCACTTAACTTTTCGATGGGAACAAAATCTTATACTATCATAATATTTCAGAACCAGTTTGAGGTGCAATATTGATTTCGCCTGTCAGTAATCAAAAGACAATAAAACTGGGCTTGAAAGTGTACCAGGGTTTTTGATACCTCTCAGTAAAATTTGTTTAGATAGCATAGAGCAGCATCATGAGTCATCTAATACATTTCCTCAATAATGAATTAAAAATAGTCGATTGGCGCCAAGAGAACACGAAAAAAAAAAAGAATATAATTTCGCTGAAGTAGAATTTTGGAGAAAAATTCAACGACAAAATCGGAGGAATCGCATTTTTGCAAGCGGTGACACAGAAAAAAATTAACGAAAAAAAAATGTTTAACAGTAATATAAATTCTCCAATGATGCTGATATGATATTAAAAGGTTCATAACACGCAACTGTGTCATAATTGTTCAAAATATGTTGTGGAAGATTTAACTGTCATTCTGAGCCTTCTCATGATCCTGATGATGGTGCTTTCCGAATTCCATGCAAGGCATTCTGAGTCCAATCACGGGATCACCAGTCTGACCCATTTTCGATTTTTCAGGTTGTTCTTCATGGAAACCACAAGCTTTTTTCTTTATTTTATTTTATTAACTTTTTACACTATTGGTTTCTAAATTTTTAATCATTTTATAATTTCTTCCAACGTTGTTCATCAATTCATACATCATCAACATCATGGTTGACGGCTTATGTGTTAAATGTTAAAAATTCATGTATAGCCCAAAAATTCCAACCAACATATATATATGTATAGTAATAACTCGAAGATTTAAAAACAAATAAATCAAGTAAAATAATTTTTTTAAAAATTGAAAAAAAATAAATGTATATATAAGTATATATGTATAATAAAATGAATATTTTAATTCAACTGACATAACATGACTTTGTGAAATAATTTAAATAAATTGAATTTGTGTCGAGTAAATCTCAAGAGATTGCTATTTCGAAATATACGGACAGGCAATATACTGGCATGTGGCCGTTACCCGTTAGTTGGATCGTCAAACAAGCGACACACTGACATGTCTATTATCACAAATAGCACAGAGTTTTCTCTATCTTTCTCTCTTTTTTTCTCACTACATATATATTTCTATAATATATACGAAGAGGGTACAAATTCAAACAGTACATTGCAGTACAAAATCAAAAAAAAAAAGATGAAAAAAATTCAACGCATCAGTTTACGTCATGTTGAAACGCGTGCCACCAAGATAACAAATCTCTGATAATAATTCTCTCCATCATCATCATCATCATCATCATCATCATCATTATCAACAACATCATATTCTTAATCCCCTAAATACGCTCTCAAGGGTATTGTACCATAATATTATTGTATCTATCTTTTTCAACAAATCGTAATATTCAAAAAAATAAATTACACAGCATTATTAAGTTATTATGTTGCACAATGTCCATCCAAATTTATTTCAAAAAATCTGAAGGACTTTTTGGCTGGAAAAATCCAAGTTGCACTTGTCAAAAGCTCATAAAAAAAAAAAAGGAAAAAAATTTCAATAGACTTCCGGTCAACGCAATTTTACAGTACTTTTCATCATTCACTGAAAAAAAAAGAAAAAAAAAAAAAAAAAAATTGGATTATTTTTATTCTACACAATTCTTTCTTTTCCTCGTCAATACATGAAGGCATTTATATGTTCATTGTGAAAAATCGTTTATATTCCCACAAGCCCCCACCGACAATTGATGATTGAGAAAAAAATAAAATAAAAATTATGATGAAATAAAAAAAATCAAAGCTGTAAGGGAGAGAACCGCGCACTTCGTTACATATAAATTTGAGAATCAAAATTTTTTAAATAGTGTTTTTTTTTTCGGGGATGCTGATGATGAAGTAGTACAGAGAGAGAGAGAGACGAAGGTCAACGGGGTGCCGTTAAGATGCTAAGATACGAAAACACCAGGGGTTTACTCTTAATTATAAAGCTTATGAATAATAATTGTCGTGTAGTTGGACCAACATTGTGACTGCATGTTTTCCCTCCACGCCCCTGTCTATGTTAAACACCACAGGGTCCACCCTTTCTTACAATATTATACACAACCTCCGTGGGACCCGTATATACCTACCTCTTACTCTACATTATATTCAAAACTATTTTTATTTATATATTTATACTCTAGTTTTTTTTTTTTATTATTTCTTTTCTTATATATTGCCATTGCGATTTTTTTAAGCAATGTTTTTTTTTCTATTCTTTTATTCATTTATCGTCTTCTTTTTCTTCTTCGTTATTAACTACGATCGTCGGCAATATTTTTATTTTTATTTTTTTACTTTAAATATAACGATCATTGAATTTTCGCAACATGACTTCTTTTGTATAATATGGTAACTATGTTTCTTATTTATTTTATTTTATTTACTTTTTTTTTTTTTTCAAACAGTGTATGATGGTTATCGGAATTATTTAATGAACATATTTATTTCAGGGTGCAGTCAATTTTTTTATCGTGAGAAGAAGGGGTGAAATTATTTTATGCCCGTGAGGTAAATGTATATCGAATTTGAAGAAATATAATAATAAAATTGTAAATATATTTATATATAGGTATAATAAGGAAGAAAAAAATAAATAAATGAAAAAACAAAAAATTTAAAATTGAAGGAAAAAAAAAGTTTTTAAAAAAATGTTAACTTGATGCACTGTGGGTATAAATATATATATGATTTTTGATGAAGAAAAAATGATGAAAAAAATTATTCAAGTTAAAGAGAGGGGAAATGAATGCTTTTGTCGTCCGGCGGGAGACTCTTGGACCCCGGAAATTCAATATTTTGACTATCGAGTTACGATCAATGTGATTTTATTTTATTTTTACCTTTCTTTTTGTAAATATACCAATTTCATCAAAAAAAATAATTTTTTTTTTCTTTATTTTTATCCCAAGACTTTACGGGAAAGAATTGATTGACTCGGCGGGTATGCTATTAACGCGATAAATTGATTCTCATATTTTTTTTTTCAATTTTTTTTTTTTTTTTTACAATGGACTTTTAAATTTTTATTCTATATAGATGAGTGACTTGGAAAATCAAAGATTGATTATTGTACTTTATTTTTTTTATTTTAAAAAATATTTTTAAATATAAGTAATAGCGTATATAATATTTTTCAATTAAAAAATTATTTATTACAAAGTAAAAATTTTGTTTTTGGTGATATTTAATAATAATGAATAAATTATTTAATGTATACATATATATATATATATAATGTATAGGCCAAAATTGTAGGGTAGAATCGACAATAACTTTTCAACTTGCTTGTCATTTGCAATTTAATTTTATGCAACGTTTGGCACGCCTCTTAGCGTCAAGATATCTTTATAACGTTTAACTAGATTATTATCATTGTTATCTTCCTTTTACTATGTTCTATATAATTTCAAATCATACAAACTAATTTTAAAATTTAATTTGTTTATTTAAAAAAAATAAATAAAAGTATTAATTATTATAAATAAGTTTGTTATTTTTAATTTCAATAAAATATATATACATATGTATATTTTTTCTTGTAACAATTTAATGGTAAAATTAAACTCGGACTTTATACGTGTACTGAAAAAATATGTATTTATTTTATATAATATTTTCCTGTATTTTATACATTCCATACAGTACAGTACTATATGGATCTTGTACAAATAAATTATGATCATTACTTAAACTAATTTATCCTATTAGTAAACTAAACTAATTAAGCAAATGTACTCTCTTCTGAAGACAATTCATTGAACAATTATTGCTGAGTAAAATATTTATTTGGTTGCATCCCGTACCCGAGCTAATTGTCCTTCAATATTTAAATAATAAAAAGCTTGTAAATAATTTTCAAAGTTCCCTGGTAGAAATTTGTGAGCGCCACCCGAGGTTAGTGTTATAAGCATATATGGGGAGGGCTTTTTCAATTCACCAAGTTGAGAACCTTCTATCTTCAGAAAATTTCATAGTTAATAATTTCTTTATATATAAGGTCCCAAAAGCTCATTTTAATTTTTTTAGATTTTTCGCAGCGCCACCCGCCCCTCCCCCTCGATTTTAGTAATTCGTCTCAAGAGGTAAGTACCATTTTGCCCGTTTTTATTTTGATGAAAAATTTTATACAGATTCTATGATGAAATTGATGAACATTTTTCATAAAATTGGAGTGGGCATTATACGCGAAGTATTTTTTTTTTTTTATTTAAGATTTTGCAAAATTTTGAATTTTTGAATTTTTTAAAATTTAAATATATTTTTTAGACTCAAAAAAAAAAAATAAAAATAAAATTTGTCTATCAAAAAAACGATATATCGATTATTTTCCAAAGAAAATCAATTTTTTAACTTTTTGACACGAAAATAATTATTAGTAAAGTTTAGACTATTTATTTTGAAAACTTAAAAAATCGATTTTTTTCAAAAAATAATCGATATATCGTTTTTTTGATAGACAAATTTTATTTTTATTTTTTTTTTTTGAGTCTAAAAAATATATTTAAATTTTAAAAAATTCAAAAATTCAAAATTTTGCAAAATCTTAAATAAAAAAAAAAAAATACTTCGCGTATAATGCCCACTCCAATTTTATGAAAAATGTTCATCAATTTCATCATAGAATCTGTATAAAATTTTTCATCAAAATAAAAACGGGCAAAATGGTACTTACCTCTTGAGACGAATTACTAAAATCGAGGGGGAGGGGCGGGTGGCGCTGCGAAAAATCTAAAAAAATTAAAATAAGCTTTTGGGACCTTATATATAAAGAAATTATTAACTATGAAATTTTCTGAAGATAGAAGGTTCTCAACTTGGTGAATTGAAAAAGCCCTCCCCATATACTGATACAGGTTACCTCGGGTAATACCTCGACCCGAGGTCGGGCCGAGCTTATTTTTCTACCAGGGTTACAAGTAGCTAAGAGGAAAGATGCAGTAAATAAAAGACAATTTATTAAAAAACTATTGCTGGATCTCTAGTCTTCATAATCTTTATAAATAATTCAATAAATAATAGTAATTTCTTATTACGTCATTTTGGCGATGCTCGTTGTTACCGACTGCGAGATTGAAAGTTAATGTTAATGTGTCGACTAGCATAGTTTTCGACATGAAGAATAGAGAACAGGCGAACAAACTTAATGGGGCTATCTTTTATAGCTAACTATAAAAATACTCAAAACTGAATAGCTGCAAAAAATTGATGCAGCTAGAAAAATATTTTTAACAGCAATAATCGTTGAAAATTTTTTTTTTTTTATCAAGTCTATCTTTTTTTTTAGCTATTTGTTTAAAAAAAAAAATTTGTAGGCATTTATTTCTTCAAAAAACAAAGAGTACATTGTCTTTTTTCAAGTCCATCCACTCCTTTAGCTTTTTGTTGATTACAAAATGATTTTCAGGGATTAATTTATCTGAAAAATAAAAAATAAATCGTCTCTTTCTAAATCCGATTTTTTCTTTAGCTATTTGTTCTCGAGTACATCTTTTTTTTTAGCTATTTGTTCTTTAGAAAAATAATTTACAGGTATTTATTTAAAAAATAAAAAATAAATATTGTCTTTTGAGCATATCTTCTTTTTTACCTATTTATTTATTCTAGTGACGTCACTAGAGACCTATACTTCGATCGGTAAAACAGATCTATCCGATCGGTAATAGTAATTTAAAGTCTAATAATTTTTTCTGTACGTTTCGCACAGTTAGACTGTTATAATAATATGATTATATCATAGAAATAGATTTGACTATTTTTTGAATTTATTTTTCGGCAGTTTACCGAGAAAATTTTAAAATTTATTTAAAAAATTTTATTTGAGCATTTCAGACGATATTATTAAAATTATAATTTTATTATTATAATAACAAAAACAATGCATTTACAATAATGACTAAATTACAATTATTTTATTGTAATAATTAGAATATTATTGTAATAATTACTTAGTCAGTATTTTACTGACTGTTTTTTTTTAATTTTATTTGTGCATTTTATTATAAAAAAAAAAAACAATTTATTGTAATTGTCAAATGACAATTATTTTATTTTATTTTATTGTCAGTATTTTACTGACTGTTTTTTTTTTTTTAATTTTATTTGTGCATTTTGCACATTTTTATAATTATTATTATTATAAAAAAAAAAACAATTTATTGTAATTGTCAAATGACAATTATTTTATTTTATTTTATTGTCAGTATTTTACTGACTTTTTTTTTCAATTTTATTGAAAATTTTATTTGTGCATTTTGCACATTATTATAATTATTATTATTATAAAAAAAAAAACAATTTATTGTAATTGTCAAATGACAATTATTTTATTTATTTTTATTGTCAGTATTTTACTGACTGTTTTTTTTTTTAATTTTATTTGTGCATTTTGCACATTATTATAAAAAAAATTTTTTTGTAAAAAATCTTAAAATTTTAATACTGACCTTTTTTTGCTCATCATTTTAGTATATGTCAAATAACTAGGTCGACTTTTTCATTATTATTACTATTATTATTAATTTTAATATTATTATTATTATTATTATTATTGATATTATTACTATTTTTTATATGTTGAATTTTTTAATAATAATGTTTTATTAATAAATTATAATATATATTGACAATATTGCCAAGAGCCAATGACGTTTTTCTTTAAGGTTATCTTGTCAGATAAAGACACAGTTTACATATATATGTTTACTTCATGTGACGTCACGTTTGTCGCAGAATTGTGATACAGCCTTTAATGTCTATTTGAATAATTATTTTATGTAATGTTATTTTTATTTAAATGTTTATTTTATTTATTTATTTTATTTGAATGTATTAATTGAAATAATAATTTTATTTATCTATTTTATTTATTTATAATGTTACATTATTTAAATGTTTATTGAAATTTTAGTTTTTTATTGAAATAATTATTTTATTTATTTATTTTATTTAAATGTTTATTGAAACGATCGTTTTATTTAATGTTATATGTAATATAAATTCATTACTTGATGGATTATTAAATGAATCAACAACTTTAGCACGTTTTTTAATAGTCATTGTACCATTGTACCATGAAAAATAGGTTTAAAAATTTTCCAAAATTTTTTTTTTTTTTTAATTTTTTGAATTTTGAAAAAATAAAAGTTGAAGCTTCTTGAGAACCATAAAATAGATATTCAGCTAATTTTTCAGAATTTTTCAACACGTAGTTTTCGAGAAAACTGGGTTTGAAAATTTTCCAAAATTTTTTTTTTTTTTAATTTTTTGAATTTTGAAAAAATAAAAGTTGAAGCTTCTTGAGAACCATAAAATAGATATTCAGCTAATTTTTCAGAATTTTTCAACACGTAGTTTTCGAGAAAACTGGGTTTGAAAATTTTCCAAATTTTTTTTTTTTTTTTAATTTTTTGAATTTTGAAAAAATCAAAGTTGAAGCTTCTTGAGAACCATAAAATAGATATACAGTCAATTTTTTAGAATTTTTCAACACGTAGTTTCCGAGAAAAGTGGGTTTGAAAATTTTCCAAAAATACCGACTTTGAAAAAAATTTTTGAATTTTGAAAAAATAAAAGTTGGCGCTTCTTGAGAACCATAAAATAGATATACAGTTAATTTTTTAGAATTTTTCAACACGTGGTTTTTGAGAAAACTGGGTTTGAAAATTTTCCAAAATTTCTAGACTCAAAAAAAAATTTTCGAATTTCGAAAAACTAAGAGTTGGAGCTTCTTCGGTAGTGTCTACTTTATTCACAGTTTAAATTTCAAGAAATTTCGTTCATTAGTTTTCGAGAAAACTGGGTTTGAAATTTTCAAGGTGGTAATGCAGAATCGTCTTGCATGTCACCACTTTAAACTATATCAATTGACTTGTAACTTTTATTTTTTTATAATATTATAAAGGAACTATCGCTTCTTACCAAGATGCCCCGTAAAAATACAACAAAAAAGCCTCTTTCAGAATGCAGTAATGCTGTGCTTGCTTCCGATTTAAAAAAGCATTATATCAACCAGTATACCAATGCTGACAATGTGAGGGAACTTCTTTCAACTAAGTATACAAAACAAATTTACCTCAAAAACGAAATCTGGTCAAAATTGGAGAAAGAGGTTTATAAGGTATTATTAGAATTTATATATTAATTAATTATTATTTCTGCAATTATTAAATATTATTATTATAAAATATTAAGATGAATATATTAAGAATAATATATCAAAATATTAGGATAAATAAGAAGGTAATCAAATAAATAATTTAAACTCAATGATGTAAAATATTAATCTTTTCTCTTTAATGAATTTAAGTATAAGATGATCTAGTCAGAGCTATGTGACGTCTTAAAAAAATAATCCTTGTCTATTTGCTTAATATTCCTAATTTCTCTTTTCACACATGTTAACTATAAAAATATATAAAATCTTCAGTTGCACAATTTTACTAGGACAGATACCAATATCTGTTACGCACTTGGACCTCACAAAACAGTCATAAAAAAAATTGTCCCATAAAACCTAATACCTAAAACGCACATGACACAACATCCCTTATTTTTATTACTTCGTTTCACTATTACCCTCTTGCTCTAAATCTAAAATGAATTTTAAACATATATTCCAACAGGTATCTTATAGAAAAGACTACATTCACCGTCAATGCATTCATGAATTCTTAAAAATACATATCGAAGAAATTATTGAAATTTTGGTGGAAGGTGGTCACATTCAAGACACTGGTCGTCCACTTGAAAATATTCCACAGTCTTCAAGTGAGCAGTCATGTACAAACAAAACTTCGACATCTGTGTCAGTAAGTATTTTTATATTAATTTCAGGACTTCATATGAATTTTTAAGTAAAACTTCTTTTCGTTCGCTAGGGGGTAAAAAAAATACATGTAACGCTCGAGCGTCGACAGACTAGACTGTCGTCGTGTTTGAGAGTGATCTGAAAAAAAGAGAGGGGACGCACCAGCGTCCCTAATATTATTATTAATATATCTATTTCTATTATTTATATTATTAATGATATTATTAATATTAATATTGATGTTATTATTAATATTAAAACTCGAATCTTATCTTTACCTAATCTGATCTTATTTTTGTAAAAGGTTGAATACCGAAAGAAGTTTTACTTCTCCACACACACACACTTTTTTTTCTATTTGTTGTAAAAAAAACGATTTATTTTTAGTAAGAACATATTAGTCAATGATTTTATTTTTGTTTTTGTACAAACTTTCTTTAAGTAACCAGTAATTAATATTTAGTTTCTTTAAATTGGTACCATGAAACTTGAATGTTGTTTAAAGCGTGTTCAAGAAAATTCTATATTAATAACCTTTCATATTAAGAATGGATTTTTTTATAAAATTGTTCAAGGTCTTTGTTCAGTACACCAACGAGGCGATGGCACGTGCCATAATGCGTCACTGCGATTTGAGATATCCTCAGGATGTGAGGAATTTGAGTGTTCATTCCTCAAAAAAACTGAGGAATCTCAAAAATAATGTGTGGCACAAAATCTGCCAAGAGGTTGCTGGTGGTGATGTTCCGAAAAAAAATTTTCGGATCGAAGTTGAGCGTTGTTTCAATTTTTTTAATAAAAATTTAAATAATATTATTAAAATTTTATTAAAAAGACGTGAAATTGAAGACACTCGATGCTCAACTGAGGACATCGCACGTGATTTAAGTAGGCTGACTATCAGAGAACGATCTTCAACATCTGTTCCGGTAAGTTTTTAGTAATAAATTTTAAATTTAGTTTTTAAGGAATTTTCTATTTTGAAGTAAAACTTTTATCATTATTATTATTTTATTCATATAATTAATATTATTATTAATGATATTGTTCATATTAATATTGATGTTATTATTAATATTAAAAATCTAATCCTATTTTCCCGTCTAATCCCGCGCGTACTGTAACACAATTTTTTTTCTATTAAAACATATGGCAGACACGTACTGCATGTAAAAGTTGTTTTCAAATGGATTTCCCGTAATTTATTTTTCGATTTTTTTAGAATTTTTCAACACGTGGTTTTCGAGAAAACTGGGTTTGAAAATTTTCCAAAAATACCGACTTTGAAAAAAATTTTCGAATTTTGAAAAAATAAAAGTTGGCGCTTCTTGAGAACCATAAAATAGATATACAGTTAATTTTTTAGAATTTTTCAACACGTGGTTTTCGAGAAAACTGGGTTTGAAAATTTTCCAAAAATACCGACTTTGAAAAAAATTTTTGAATTTTGAAAAAATAAAAGTTGGCGCTTCTTGAGAACCATAAAATAGATATACAGTTAATTTTTTAGAATTTTTCAACACGTGGTTTTCGAGAAAACTGGGTTTGAAAATTTTCCAAAAATACCGACTTTGAAAAAAATTTTTCGAATTTTGAAAAAATAAAAGTTGGCGCTTCTTGAGAACCATAAAATAGATATACAGTTAATTTTTTAGAATTTTTCAACACGTGGTTTTCGAGAAAACTGGGTTTGAAAATTTTCCAAAATTTCTAGACTCAAAAAAAAATTTTCGAATTTCGAAAAACTAAGAGTTGGAGCTTCTTCGGTATGAGGTTTTATGGGACAATTTTTTTTATGACTGTTTTGTGAGGTCCAAGTGCGTAACAGATATTGGTATCTGTCCTAGTAAAATTGTGCAACTGAAGATTTTATATATTTTTATAGTTAACATGTGTGAAAAGAGAAATTAGGAATATTAAGCAAATAGACAAGGATTATTTTTTTAAGACGTCACATAGCTCTGACTAGATCATCTTATACTTAAATTCATTAAAGAGAAAAGATTAATATTTTACATCATTGAGTTTAAATTATTTATTTGATTACCTTCTTATTTATCCTAATATTTTGATATATTATTCTTAATATATTCATCTTAATATTTTATAATAATAATATTTAATAATTGCAGAAATAATAATTAATTAATATATAAATTCTAATAATACCTTATAAACCTCTTTCTCCAATTTTGACCAGATTTCGTTTTTGAGGTAAATTTGTTTTGTATACTTAGTTGAAAGAAGTTCCCTCACATTGTCAGCATTGGTATACTGGTTGATATAATGCTTTTTTAAATCGGAAGCAAGCACAGCATTACTGCATTCTGAAAGAGGCTTTTTTGTTGTATTTTTACGGGGCATCTTGGTAAGAAGCGATAGTTCCTTTATAATATTATAAAAAAATAAAAGTTACAAGTCAATTGATATAGTTTAAAGTGGTGACATGCAAGACGATTCTGCATTACCACCTTGAAAATTTCAAACCCAGTTTTCTCGAAAACTAATGAACGAAATTTCTTGAAATTTAAACTGTGAATAAAGTAGACACTACCGAAGAAGCTCCAACTCTTAGTTTTTCGAAATTCGAAAATTTTTTTTTGAGTCTAGAAATTTTGGAAAATTTTCAAACCCAGTTTTCTCAAAAACCACGTGTTGAAAAATTCTAAAAAATTAACTGTATATCTATTTTATGGTTCTCAAGAAGCGCCAACTTTTATTTTTTCAAAATTCAAAAATTTTTTTCAAAGTCGGTATTTTTGGAAAATTTTCAAACCCACTTTTCTCGGAAACTACGTGTTGAAAAATTCTAAAAAATTGACTGTATATCTATTTTATGGTTCTCAAGAAGCTTCAACTTTGATTTTTTCAAAATTCAAAAAATTAAAAAAAAAAAAAAAATTTGGAAAATTTTCAAACCCAGTTTTCTCGAAAACTACGTGTTGAAAAATTCTGAAAAATTAGCTGAATATCTATTTTATGGTTCTCAAGAAGCTTCAACTTTTATTTTTTCAAAATTCAAAAAATTAAAAAAAAAAAAAAATTTTGGAAAATTTTCAAACCCAGTTTTCTCGAAAACTACGTGTTGAAAAATTCTGAAAAATTAGCTGAATATCTATTTTATGGTTCTCAAGAAGCTTCAACTTTTATTTTTTCAAAATTCAAAAAATTAAAAAAAAAAAAAAATTTTGGAAAATTTTTAAACCTATTTTTCATGGTACAATGGTACAATGACTATTAAAAAACGTGCTAAAGTTGTTGATTCATTTAATAATCCATCAAGTAATGAATTTATATTACATATAACATTAAATAAAACGATCGTTTCAATAAACATTTAAATAAAATAAATAAATAAAATAATTATTTCAATAAAAAACTAAAATTTCAATAAACATTTAAATAATGTAACATTATAAATAAATAAAATAGATAAATAAAATTATTATTTCAATTAATACATTCAAATAAAATAAATAAATAAAATAAACATTTAAATAAAAATAACATTACATAAAATAATTATTCAAATAGACATTAAAGGCTGTATCACAATTCTGCGACAAACGTGACGTCACATGAAGTAAACATATATATGTAAACTGTGTCTTTATCTGACAAGATAACCTTAAAGAAAAACGTCATTGGCTCTTGGCAATATTGTCAATATATATTATAATTTATTAATAAAACATTATTATTAAAAAATTCAACATATAAAAAATAGTAATAATATCAATAATAATAATAATAATAATAATATTAAAATTAATAATAATAGTAATAATAATGAAAAAGTCGACCTAGTTATTTGACATATACTAAAATGATGAGCAAAAAAAGGTCAGTATTAAAATTTTAAGATTTTTTACAAAAAAATTTTTTTTATAATAATGTGCAAAATGCACAAATAAAATTAAAAAAAAAAACAGTCAGTAAAATACTGACAATAAAAATAAATAAAATAATTGTCATTTGACAATTACAATAAATTGTTTTTTTTTTTTATAATAATAATAATTATAAAAATGTGCAAAATGCACAAATAAAATTTTCAATAAAATTGAAAAAAAAGTCAGTAAAATACTGACAATAAAATAAAATAAAATAATTGTCATTTGACAATTACAATAAATTGTTTTTTTTTTTTATAATAATAATAATTATAATAATGTGCAAAATGCACAAATAAAATTAAAAAAAAAAAAAAGTCAGTAAAATACTGACAATAAAATAAAATAAAATAATTGTCATTTGACAATTACAATAAATTGTTTTTTTTTTTTATAATAAAATGCACAAATAAAATTAAAAAAAAAAAACAGTCAGTGAAATACTGACTAAGTAATTATTACAATAATATTCTAATTATTACAATAAAATAATTGTAATTTAGTCATTATTGTAAATGCATTGTTTTTGTTATTATAATAATAAAATTATAATTTTAATAATATCGTCTGAAATGCTCAAATAAAATTTTTTAAATAAATTTTAAAATTTTCTCGGTAAACTGCCGAAAAATAAATTCAAAAAATAGTCAAATCTATTTCTATGATATAATCATATTATTATAACAGTCTAACTGTGCGAAACGTACAGAAAAAATTATTAGACTTTAAATTACTATTACCGATCGGATAGATCTGTTTTACCGATCGAAGTATAGGTCTCTAGTGACGTCACCAGAGACCTATAGATAGAGCGCGCGGCAACCCGAGATAAGGCAGAATCGTCTTGCATTTCGCCTTAAAGCATCAAAAAATAGATGCTTACATGTAAATGATGATGAACCTTTAAATGAAATGAATGCAGAAGATGATGATGATATATGATGTTGATTCGATAAATTATATATATGTTATTGCATAAAAAAAAAATTCAAATATAATAATAAAGTTTTATTGGTTATAAATAATTTCAAATTTCTTCAAAAGATAATGATAATATATAATGTTGATATATTAGATATTTATATATGTTGTTGTATAAATAAATAAAAAAAAAAAATTAATATATTAATAAAGTTTGATTAATTACAAATAATTATAAATTTGTTTTTATTATCAAGTATATATAAATTGATTATTTGTTTATGTTATAGATCAATATATAATTAATTATCTATTGAAATATAAATATTTTATTATAATATATTATTAATGTATATATTGTCTATAAATTATTCATTAGTTATGACTGGTTATGACTCATACCTATATTGTTTGATTAAAATATAGTATACATATATTATAATATACAATTAAATTTAATATAATTTATAATATATAATATTATAACATATTTTTTATGAGTATATATGAGAATGATTGTATTTTTAAAATCTCAAGCATTTTATTATGGTCCAGCAACTACCAGTAATCTACCAGTAAGCTACTTGTTTTATATACTGGCTGTATCTACCAGTAATCTACTGGTATTTTTGTAGTATCCATAACAATAAATAAACTTTATAAAAAACTAAAATAATACTGGTAGATTACTGGTAGATTCTACCAGTATAGCCTACCAGTAATTTTTATGTACAATGGATATTAGGTTATTAGTAAATTTCCAGTCATATTACTAGTAGATTACTGGTAGGCAGTACTGGTATGACATACTAGTAATTCCCAAGTAAAAATAGCATTTAGGTACTAGTAAAATTGCAATAATTCTACTGGTACCTACTAGTATATTACTGGTTTGTGGTTAGCTGCCTAATTAATATTCAATTGTGTTCAGTGAAATTTTCAATGGGCCATAGTAAAAACAATCAAACGACTGCGCGTCAGTTACTTTGTGCATTAAAAAATCCAGATAATATTTATCTTTGTCTGCCTTTGTGGATAATCCATATATACATCGTGTCAAACATTGTGAGACAAATTTTAATATAGTCGGTAATACAAAGGTGGGGGGGGGGGGGGGCACGGTCAATTTGTCTTATCGAAAATTAATATTTGCTTCTTTATAATTTACATTATCAATTTTCAAGATTTGATATTGATTTATTGATTTTCAAGTTTTATCCTTTTGTAAATAATGTCGTTATCAAGAGATGCAATCAAATCTGATGTTATTTCGGTAGAATATCTAATATATGGCGTAACAAAATTTATTATTTCGCTGGTTTTCGAAATATATAATCAAATAATGAACCTGATATAAATCAATACGCTCTGATTATTTATTTGTTGTGGATAAAAATTATCAACAAATAATGGGAGTTATTTGTAAATAATTAAAAGGATCACTGCTAAAGCTCTTTGGAGGGTCAAGTCTGCTGTGAGTGATGTCAGTAGTGGCACATGTTTTGTATATATTCGAGGTCCAGTAGCAGACTTGATATTTTAAACCTCATCATGGTAAAAGTCTACCCCTCCATCCATCGACAAGATGAACTCTCCGAAGGCTACGGGCCGGATCATATACCTATTGGGGATATTCTTTCACGGAGGATTTTCTGGCGGATTTCCACCTCTACAATTTTTTTTACCCTCTCTTTACTGTGTAAACTGCTCAATGCTTCAATTTTAGTTTATGCGCTGAAAAATAAGAAGGGGCAAATTGTAGAGGTGGAAATCCGCCAGAAAATCCGCCATGAAAGAATATCCCTATTCGTGTTGCGGGCTAGGAAAGCGTGCGGCGCATGTCCGGGACGATGGGTGGGAGAGCACGCAAGTGGGAGAAGAAAGCCCTCAGTAGCTCAGCACTTTACGCTGTCGTAAAACGACACAACTTGTCTGGCTCTCGATCGATCACTACCTTCTCTTGACTGGCTCTCTATGGTTTACTCTTGGTTCTCTCTATTTCGTTAGGATATCTTGTAGAGGTTCTCTAAGTATCAGCAGTAAAGTCCTGGGGGAAACTGTTCGAATTTCCAGTAACAAACTAATACTAATG
>WSYQ01000890.1:0-67636 GCA_011426435.1 Lysiphlebus fabarum
CAATATTAATATGAATAATAACATCAATAATAATATTAGTAATATAAATAGAAATATATATGGGGCATTTCACGTCACTTCGGACAGACTCAACCCTGACCCCCTTAGATTTTGGTCCTAATTTTTTTTTTTGGTCGAAAATAGACCAAAAACAACCCCTGAATTTTTTTTAGATTTTTTGGACCATTTATCATCCCCTAAAAAAATTAAAACAACCACTGATACAAGAGTAAACTCCAACTTGGACATGATTTAAAATTCTAATTTTTTAACAGTGAATTCTGTGGCCCGAAATAGAAATTGTGTATAAATTTCAGAATGAGATTCCGATTACAACCTTGTTGACTTTTAATCGGTTTTTTTCTATGTTTGAAAATTTTCAAAAAGATTCGTTTTTTTTTGACGTATAGTGACGTATATATTTTTGATAAATACATAAAATTTTCATTTGATTCTTATAGTTTTCTTTACGTAGAAAACGATGGTATTTGTAAAAATTTTCTATCTCTTATAACTTTCAAGATATAAACGGTTATTGGCCAAAAATTTCGATTTTTTTTCAATTATTTCGACAATTTTTTCTGAAAATAAATAAAACATCAAGAAATATAAAAAATTACCTCTTACCACCACTAGAGTATTTTAAATTTATCATAGTGACTTATTAAAAATTTTTTCTGAACTTATACAAGCATTGTAATTTTAATAATAATAATACTAATAATAATAATACAGGTTATTAATTATGATAAAAATCAATTATTGATTTCTAATATTATTTGTATTCATTTATTAGGTCTAGAAAGTTAGCACAACCTTTATGGCACAATCACTTGTTACTAGAATAGGAATTTTGTGCAAATTCTGTGCAAATTATGTGCAAATTATGTGCGAAATTATTAATTTTTGTGCACTTATATATTTTTTTTAATTAATAGTTGTGCTAGCTTAAAGCCAAGATAGCACAACTTTTTTGTTTATTAACATAGAGAAAGGCTGTTAGGGCTATAATTTTGTGCAAATTATGTGCAATCTAGTGTGTGAATTTCAACTCAATCGGATGATAATTATTTCCTATATTAATTATTTTTTTTTTTCTACTGGTTGTGCTACCTTAAACCCATGATAGCACAACTTTTTTGTTTATCAACGTACGTGAGGCTGTTGAAGCCTTAATTAGGTGCAAATTATGTTTATTTCAATCAAACGCACTGATTTATAACATACAATGGGAAAAAGTAAGTACAAAAAATCATCTATAAACATTATACATTTTAAATTGTTTGTAATTTTTCATATTTAAAACATTACAATAAAAGTTTCAAGAACATAATTTATTTATTTGTTTTTTTTATATTATTATTATTAATACCTTTATAATTATCGATCAAAACCAAATATAATTCTATTTTATTTTATTTTATTTTATTTTTATTTTTATTTTATTTTTATTTTTATTTGAAATGAAGAGCCCAACAGAGTAAACTCCAATTACAGGGCTACATACATAAGAGTAATTACAAAAGAAAACATTGCAACTAATATTTACAGCTTATATTCATATGAATTAATAATATTATACATTTCTACTCATTTAGTGTACTACTTAAACTATAATATATACATTTAATAGTCACCACGGTGAAGCATGAAATTGTTTTTTATAGCAGGTGACGATAAGACACATTGCGTAATATAACTGGTTGATATTCTGCTATTCATGTCAATGATTCTCTCATATAAACAAGTAGTTCTACAAACTATATTTATTAAATTTATCATTGCATTAATTGGAGTGACACATTTATTGTTATTATCATTATTATTTTTAATAGCAAATCTATTATATTTACGAATGTTGTAAACACCACTAATATTTCTTATCACGACATTATCAATAAGTTCAGGAAGGTCAATGTCCCCCTTGACAAAAAAGTACTTGAAAAAGTACTAGTACCTTGATAAAAAACGAGATAATCATTACACATCTTTTTACATGGAGTGGTAGTACCTTACAATAATCAATAAGATATTGATCAGATACACCACGAGGTGGATATGTACCAGTGTTTTTAAATATAATAGATTTTAAAAATCTCCTGTGTATTTTGTTGATCAATGATGCTTGTTTTTTGTTACGGATTTGATATACACATATTCCATATTCAATTTTTGACATGACAAGTGTACTGAATAATAAATGAAGTGTACTATCACTTGTGAACATTTTAGACAGCCTATTTATGAAACCTATCATTTTATATGAATCATTAACAATACAATTTATATGTAGGTCAAATTTAAGAGCAGCATCAAACCGTACTCCAAGATCCTTGAAATTATCAACTCTATCTAGAGACCTGTTATTAATATTGTAATTAAATATGGTCGGTGATCTAGAGCGAGTATAAGACATAATTTTACATTTCCCCTCATTTATCAATAATTTATTCACCCTACACCAGGTGACGAACATATTGACATTGTTCTGTAAGTACAAACAATCAGAAATATTACTAATCGGTAGGTAAAGCTTAACATCATCAGCATACATAGATACATGACACGATAAGTAGTTAGGTAAGTCATTGATAAATATATTGAATAATAGAGGTCCAAGATTGGAGCCTTGAGGTACACCTGTTGTTGGGGAATAAGGCATTGATGCACATCCATTAACATATACAATACACTTTCTGTCAGTTAGATATGATTCTAGTAGTCTAATAATACATATAGGTATACCAATTTTTATTAATTTGTTTAAGAGTAATAGCCAGTCAATCATATCGAATGCTTTAGACATATCGGTGTAGATGACGTCCACCTGACCCCCATTACCTAATTTCATACCAATGAAATTCGAAATTTCAACCAAATTGGTACTAGTTGATCTACCTGGCAGGAAACCATGTTGGTTCCTTGATGCTAATGGATGAAAGTACAAAAAAATAATATCATAAATGCAAATTTCAAAGATCTTAGAGAATGCTGGCAAATCGAGACTTGTCTATAATTAGCAATATTCGTAACACCACCACTTTTATGTACAGGACATACTCTAGACACTTTCCATTTAGTAGGATAAGTACCGATTCGAATTGATCTATTAAACAATATATATAGTGGAAATATAAAAGCATCAGGACAAAGCTTTATCAATGATGCAGGTATATTATCTATTCCAAGTGTATCTTTATTATTCATTTTGATCAAGACTCGAGAGATATCACTCATTCCAATAATAACCGGATAATCATTATACTCACAGCTAAATTCATTTACCAGTTCCCTACATAACTCCCTAATATTCATATTCAAAGGTTTATAAATTTTTTTGAAAGAAGACGCAAAATGATTAGCTATATCATACTTATTAGTTACTAAATTACTATTAATAATTATTTGGTCTATACTTCTTTTGGCTTGATTTAACGATCTCACCTGCTGCCATAGCCCTTTAGGGTCATTGTTAATATTATTCTCAATATTTCTATTATATAAATTATAATCATGTAATAATTTGCCTTTAATCAACGACCTAATTTCCCTAATTTTGTCTTGCAACACATTAGAAGTGTTATTACAGTTTTCAATCTTTAGCTTAGTTCTGATATTATGCTTTTGTTTAATCATATTTTTTAATTCATTTGAGTACCAAATGGGGTACTTATACTTTTTACAAGTTCGTATAGATAATTTACAAGTATTTTCTAGTACAGATTCAATCATGTGGTACAAAATATCACATGTACTATTGCTATCAATAATAATATCATCCAGATCACCCATAGTATTTGACCAATTGATCGATCTGATTTGATTTTTAAATTGTTTTACTTTTAATGTTTTGAAATTATAAATAGGTTTATTATGTATGTAGTATTATCTCTACTATTACAAGATAAACTTGACAATTTAATATTAATTCCTAATGTAGGATGATATTTATCAACAGGCATAATTGGTTGACACTCGGTTAATGTTGCTGAATCAAAGTTAACAAATACTAGATCAAGTAATCTCATACTAACATTCAATACATTATTTAGTTGTTTCAATTGCAATGTGTTAACAAAATTATATAGACTTAGTATTTTATCATCACAATTGATATCAAGACCATCATTAGTACTATTATGATATTGTGGAAGGTTAAAATCACCAACGATAATTATTTTAGTATTCAATTTTAGTAAATAGTTTTGAAAGTGATATAAGTAATTGACAAATAAGTCATCAGAATTATTTGTGACAGATGGAGGTATATATATAGTGAATATTTTGATACTGGTATTATTAGCATTTAACGATACACCAAGAGTATCAATTTGAGTGACATTTGTGAGTTCAGCTGGTAGTTGAATATGGTGCGACAATAGGTGCTTACTGATGGCACATAAAACACCACCACCACGTTTCTTTACAGGATCAGTTCTGTCTCTGCGATACACATTATATAAATTCATGTCAAAAAAATGTCCTGATGATATATGACCAGACAACCATGTTTCAGTTATGGCAAAGCAATTATACAAGACCATTGAAGATTCAAATAGTAAATTAAGCTGTTTTTTATTGTTAATGCTACGAGCATTTTGATAATAAATGTTTAGCACAGTTGAAAAGGCACCAGTATTATTATTGTGAGTTTTTTTACGCATATCTATTATACAAGTAGTTGTATCAGTAGTTGTATCAGAAGTTGTATCAGGTAATGTTGTTGTATATTTTGTTGGTGAATGTGAATAAGGTGATATTGATGTTGCTGCTATTGTTGAGATGTCGAGGCAATCGGTTGATGTTGTTGATGGTGCTGTGTTGTTACCCTCTTTGGAATCTCACAATCTTGCCAGTATCCCCAGACGACCTTAACTGAGCTAATAGCTCTCTTCTCTGAGTCTGTTGATATCGTGTTAAGTCTTCGTTCACGAAAACTCGCCTGACCCATTGAGGCACTGGACTTGATTTGAGTGCTATTAAGAAATTCTGTTTGAACATGTCACATGATGTGACATTATTAAAATGTAATTTAATCATGCGTGGCTTATTGTATACATTATTAAACACACCAATTCTAGTAAATGTGTATTTTATATTAATTAGTTCAGGACTATTTATAAAAATTAATGAACATAGTTCTTCAATCTTACCCTTATCAAGTTCCTTTCTTGTATTAGGTGACAAATTATCACCAGGTGCTTCTGGTATACCAATTACAATCAAGTTAGTCATTCTTTCTATTCTGTCACCAATTTCATCATTAATTTGTTTCGTGTTGTCAACCAATGAATTCTCAATAGAAGTAAATTTACATGTAATGTTATCAATCAGTCTCTTATTTTCTCCAATACCAATCTCACACTGCTCAATCCTGGAACCAAAACTATCACTGATTTCAGTAAGCTGATCTTTTATCTCAGTTAGCTCATTTTTAATATCAATTTTAATATCATGACGTAAATTGTCAGCTTGATCATTCATTTTATTATTTATCTTTTCATCAATTAGTTTAACAACGTCCATTCTAAATTGTTTATTAATCTCAGCTTGTGATACACTAAATTTTTTATTAATCTCAGCTTGTGATACAACATGATCTTTTAATTTATTCTCAATAATTTTATTAATATCAGCCTTTTGTTCATCAAATAGAGCACTTAGACGTGTAAAAAGTTCAGTGTTCTCTTTGGATGGACGACCAGATGGTAATTTTAGACTGACGTCTTTAATGTTTACATTAATGTTGCTGTTTGGTCTTCTAATCAAAGACATTGAGGATGCTAGTTGTGCGTCCGTTATTTCAATCTCATCAGATGTTGAGAGAGACGTACTGCGGCGTTTTGGATAAGAATAACAAGAGAATCTAATAGTAGCTATATCCACGTAGAATATAACGATAAGCCGATAACACACCACACCTGATGAATAATGATGATAGTAATAATAATAATATGAACTAAATATGCCTAAATAATAGATTGCAAACGTAATATGTAATAAAATCCATAAGACAAATTGAGTTAAGTATTAATTAATAGTACTTTGATGGTCGTAGTCTAATATTAACCACATGTATTTCTATAATTTGCACCGAACACACTTGCAAGCAAAAATTTTTGTCTAACACCACTCACTTATAACCAACGATGCCACACACTTTAAATAGCAATAATGCAAAAATTAGCCAAAATACCAACAAAATTATATATGTACTCAGTACCGGTAATGTTACTATTGATAACAGATACTGTAAATTATTTCTCAATGATTGAAATAATAAGAAATTACTCAAAATTACTCAGAGCTATCTGAAGATAGTGCTTCTAGACAGACGGCTCACTAGACACTAGACATATTTCAAAAGTTAATAAATTATATGGAATTCTAACAAGTAAGTAAAAAAAAGTTGTGCTATCTTGGGTTTAAGGTAGCACAACCAGTAGAAAAAAAAAAAAATAATTAATATAGGAAATAATTATCATCCGTTTGAGTTGAAATTCACACACTAGATTGCACATAATTTGCACAAAATTATAGCCCTAACAGCCTTTCTCTATGTTAATAAACAAAAAAGTTGTGCTATCTTGGCTTTAAGCTAGTACAACTATTAATAAAAAAAAATATATAAGTGCATAAAAATTAATAATTTCGCACATAATTTGCACATAATTTGCACAAAATTTCTATTATAGTAACAAGTGATTGTGCCATAAAGGTTGTGCTAACTTTCTAGACCTAGCATATTGCTGGAGCGTTACCGCTTTTAATACCAATTTTCTCAGCTATATCTGCATTAGGTGGCTTAGTTGGTGGAGCTTTTGGTGTTGTTAAAGCTATTAATGCAGTAAAGTCCAGTAAAGATCAATTGAATGAAAATATGAGACATAATAAAATGATGGAATCAATTGCTATTGGAAAAGGACTGTATTTGACACCTCTTAAGAGTGGAATGGGACTTTATCTGTCTCCAAAAAACTTCAATTGATGCTACTACAAAGAGCTCTAACTGACAGTGATATTTTACAATTTGCTAAAAAATTAAAAATTGCTAATTTTCGTGGAATTTTTATGCGTAATGATATGCCAAAAGATGGACCATGGAAACAAGAGTGTGAAATCATAAATTTAGATGATAGAAAAAATCCTGGAACACATTGGGTAGCATATAAAAGACTCAATCAAAATTTAGCAATATACTTTGATAGTTTTGGCAACTTACAACCACCGAAAGATCTCGTTAGCTATCTTAATGTTGGTAGCATCAATTTTAATTATAAACGATATCAAGATTGGAATACATATAATTGCGGACATTTATGTCTTGCATTCCTAGCTAATAAACTATAAAAAGAATGAAAATATTTTTTTTTTCATCAGTTATTCATTAACCACGGTCATGAATGATACATTAACTTTAACGTTAACTGGTAACTCTTTAGTTTTAGAAACTGATTATTTTCCACCAATTCAATTATCAAGTGATAAAAATTATTCATTAGCCCTTACTTAATTTTTATCATTCAACTCAATACCAAATATTGATTCTGATAAGAACAAAATCAAGTTTACTAATGCAAACAGTAGCATCACAAGTATACAGACAATACCAACTGGTAGTTATGAAATAGATGATATTGCTCGAGATTTTGAAACATATGGTATTTCATTGACATATAATAAAAATACTTTACATTCATATATTGAAAGTATTAATGATATTGATTTCACAATAACAAATTCACCAGCATCGTTACTAGGATTTGAATCAAAAAATTTAAAAGCTGATATAAAACATCAATCAGATTTTCCAATCAACATTATGAAGACAAATTCGTTGAGAATAGAGTGCAACATCACAACTGGTGCTTATGTAAATAATCAGAAAGTACATACCATACATAGTTTTTTTCCATCTGTACCGCCAGGTTATAAGATGATTGAAGTACCAGCAAATCCAATTTATTTACCAATTTCGGTAAAAACAATTGATCATTTACAATTAAAAATTGTAGATCAGAAAGGAAGATTAGTAAATTTTCGTGGTGGAACAATAACAATTACCTTACATCTAAAATCATAATATGGGAATTGCATTCAATTCGCATGCTATAAAAAGAGGGTCATCAACGTATTAAAACAGCGCATCATGGACATCTCAAGTCAGTCTGAATCAAGCAGTCAAGAAGTTGACACCTCAGAACATAAAATATCTGCAAAGTCTAGGACTAAAAGTAGAAAATTTTGGAACTTTAATTGGATAAATATAACTTGTCTCAACTGTTTTACACTTCAACATGAGTGATGGAAATATTCTCGATATCAACGCACTCGATATATCTGATTATGAGCTGCACGCACATCAATCATTCGGATTCAATAATTTTGAGAATAGTGATGAAATAAGAATATCAATACAAAATCAAGACTTGTTTGTTTTACCATCAAAAAGTTATTTACATATAAGTGGACAATTATTGAAAAAATCAAATGATAAAGAAAAAGATCAAGTAGAATCTGTTATAAAATTGGTGAATAATGCAATATGTTTTTTATTTGATGAAATACGTTATGAATTGAATGGGGTTTTAATTAATAAAGCCAGAAATGTCGGTATAACATCCACAATGAAAAATTATTTATCTCTAGATCACAGAATGAATTATGAAAATAAAGGATGGTTAGGACTTCATGGCAATGATATAAAGTTAATAAATGACAATGGATTTTTGATGTATGTATACCTTTAAAAAGAATTTTTGGTTTTGCTGAAGATTATCAAAAAATAATTGTAAATGTTAAACATGAATTAATTATGGTACGATCACGTTCTGATTCAAATGCATTGCTTTGTGTGGTCGGAAATGCAGCTAATACTTCGCATTTTGATTTAAAAATTTCAAAAATTGAATGGCTTGTACCATATTTAAAGTTGTCAAATAAGAACAAAATTGAGATGATAAAATATATACAAAAAGATCCAACTATCTCTATGGGATTTAGAAGTTGGGATTTATATGAATACCCATTGCTGCCGACAACTACACATCATATATGGACTGTAAAAATTGCAACTCAACTGGAAAAGCCGCGTTATGTTATTCTTGGTTTTCAAACAGATAGAAAAACTAATTGGGATAAAGATATAACATATTTTGATCATTGTAAAATAACAAATGTTAAGCTATATCTAAAGTCACAGATTTTCCCTTATGGAAATTTAAATTTTGATATTGAAAAAAATCAATTTTCTATATTATATGATATGTACGCTAATTTTGCTGAGTCTTACTATGGCTCAAAGATAGATTTAATGCCAAAAGAAACTTTTATCACAAAAGCACCATTAATTGTAATTGATTGTAGTAAACAAAATGAGTTTTTAAAGACTGGTGCTGTTGATGTACGTTTAGAATTTGAATCAAAAGATAACTTTCGAAGAGGAACGAGTGCATTTTGCTTAATTTTACATGATAAAATAATTGAATATAGACCAATAAGCGGTTTAGTACATAAGTCGACTTGAATAAATGTAAATTAAAAAAATAAGGTTTTTAAAAAAAAATAAATAACACAAACATTTTAAATTCAGTTTTTGATTTTTTATTTTTCCATTTATATACAGATAAATTAGTTTTAAGGTTTAATTTTTTATTCCATAATATTAATATCATCGTAATTTATTACAGTATCTTCTAATGTTATTTCTTTTCTATTAGTATTTTCTATTTTCACCAGTACAAACAATAGTGAAAACTCCTTTTTCAGTTGCATCATCCAACTCTTTGAATTCTTGTTCATCACCGTTGAAATGTTCAGCATATTTTTTTGGTAAATACACATAATATTGCCCATCAATTTCAGCTGTTAGTGCGCTATTTTTTTTGAAGATGATAGACTTGGAAACAACAGTCTTTATACTAAAAAATTCTTCCCCTACTATTATGTTACTCCTACCAACCGATTTTTCATTGGTTGAGCAGCGGTAAAAAGTGGAAGGGAGAACATTGATTGGTGAATTATATATATATATTATCGAAGGGATGAAATTTTCTCATTCCGAAAATTTGCACCCTACTGTTTAAACAAGTTCAAACTTGTTTTGAGGAATTAATTTTATTGTATGTTTTTTTTTTTTTCATAATGGAAAATCTTACAAATTAAAGAAAGTTTTTCTCAGAATGGTTAATTGATTGAATTTCATTGTTCAAACGAGTTTTAACCTGTTTCATTATGTTTTTAACTTTTCTTAAAATTTATCTAGATCTAATAATCCTTATATTGAACTAAAAATTAAAATTTATAAGTATAGACTTTTTTATCATTATTATTATTTATCAATAAATCCGGTCGTTGTAATAATCTATTCGTGCAAATTGATAAATAAATGTTACCAACGTCTTACAGCACCTCTTTTTATATCGTGATATAATAGATCAAAATTAAACATCAATAGTTCAATAAAATATAATTCAAAAAATAATATTGTAGGCGGTAATAATGAATATTCTTGAATAGCCGAAGCAACTTCTTGATCTTCCAGTTTTAGACGTCTATGTGAGTAACGTACAATAGCATAGTTGTATTGGACTGCAGGTATAGTTTCTAGAATTTTTATACAGTATCTGATCCAGGGTCTTTTATTCATTAATTCTTTCATTGAGTTTTCAAGCAATACTATTTTACTATTTTCCCGCTTGAAAACAATAGATCTTGTGTTGTGTGAGTAATCTAAAATTGTTTCAATATCAATACATTTAATTGTTGAATATTTTTTTTCTAATTCACTAGTATTTTCAGTAGCCGAAAACCATGATGATATGAACTTACATTTATTCAAAAAAATTTCCCATGTATCCATTAGGAATAAAACTTCTTTTTTTGAAATATTATCACAAATTTGAATAGTTATATCATTATCTTTTCCGAATCCAACATTTAAGATTTTTGTTTGTGACTCGTTAAGTCCAGTTGTGTGTGCTAAGAGAAGATTACTAGTTGACATCGTTAACTTTACTTATTAACTTGATAAGGAAGATTCTTAGTTTCACTGCTAAAGAGCCCCTTCAGTCTTTTTAAAGAAAACTTTTTTGATGATAGACTTGGAAAACACTGGTCTTTATACTAAAACATTCTTCCCCCACTATTATGTTAGTCCTACCAACCGATTTTTCATTGGTTGAGTAGCTATACAAATAAAAAGGAAACACTGTGGTTGGTTAGGTTAGGATTTTAATATTTTCTAATTCTCAAAATTTGTTCTCTACTGTTTAAACAAATATTCTTTTGTAAAAAAAATATAACAAAAGAAAAATAATCCATTCAAGTCTAAACTTGTTCTAAAAAGATTGATTCCTATTGTATTTTTATTCATAAAAGAAATAATTGAAAAATCTCCCGATTAAGAGAAAGTTTTTCTCAGAATACATTTCGAAGTTTAACCTGTTTCATCATGTTTTATCTTCTCTTATAATATAGAATCTATGGAAATTTACATAGGTTCAACTTATTTACTATATTACATTAAAAAAATTAAAAAGAAGAATTTTTTTAGTGTTTTGAATGTATTTATTTATTTATTTATTTATTTATCTTAAATTGACAAAACTGTTCATTATTTATTCCCTTACATTTGAAACAATCTTTTATAGCAACATGAAGAAATAGACCACATTCATCGGTATCTTTATTTGAGTTACTTTGCAAAGGGTGTTGTTTGCATTTTCTTAATCCAAAAATTGAAGGATTCATCTGCTGTTCCTCCGATAATAATTTCTCCCAGATTTCATCAATTTGATGCAATGCGAATTTTATAATTATTGGTAATGGAAGTGTTGTAATTTCTGCTTCAGCTGAATCGCTTATATTTGTTACAGCACAAAAATGCACTATGGACTTATATAAACTTGCGCTCATTGAAAAAGTCTTGCTATACCATGAATTATATCTTTGTGCATTTTCAACTGAACTTTTATAATATGCATTATTTAAATGCATTGATTCATGTTTTATAGCTGGATGATTAGATTTAAGTATTTTTATATCAGGACATCCTAAATTCTCCAAGTTGAAAACTTTTGGTAAATTGTGAGTTAGCCACTTTTTTTTATCTTCTCCTTTAACGAACAAATAATTAAATTTTCCAATAATCTCTTCACTAATGATATTTGTAAGATTAGTGTATTCTTCAGTGCCATTTTCCCATGATATTCCATAATGATATATTTCACAATTAGATACTGTTTCTTAATATTTTTCACTTAATGATGCTCTATCACATGGTGGTTTGAATATTATTGCTTTTGGTTCCATTTTAGAACTTAATGGTTCAATAGCTAATTTTTTTAATACGAATAAACCTTGCTTTTCTTGAAAACCTTGAAAATCAATTCGCGGTTTCCGCGGGGGCACAGCAGGGGGTCGCGGTTTCTGCGAGGGGGGCGTGACACAGCGGGGGGGTGTACCAGAACTGTCCTATGTACACTACTACTACTACTACTCTAAAATAATTCTGCCGGAATAGAAGCATTACCAGCTGTATCTTTGACAAATGCTGAATGTTCTCGAAATTATCGTCTGAAACAAAAGCAAAAACAGCTCTTCTAAATAATCCTGATGGAACAGTAGTATTGTCACCAGGAGCTATTTATACGCGAGAACGTCGTGCTAAAGAAAGAGAAGGAAAATTTCGGAACAATCCTGATGCAATTTTAGAAATGTCGCCTGCACCTTTCACAAATGCTGATCGTGTACAAAATCATCGTGCGAGACAAAAGTCAAAATTTATAAGTGATTTTAATTTGTTACATCCTGCGGTAGTCAACCAATCTTTTTAATTTTTATCTTTTATTTAAATATTGTTATTTAAACTCGCCGCGTTACTGAGGCGATTTTTGTTCCATTATCGACGACAAGTATTTGGGCCTTAATTATATCGTAAGGGCGCTTGTGAGGCCCGAGTAACTACTTTTAGTTACTACTTTAGAACTACTAATTTTCTTGGTCCACCTTGCATCGCTCTCTTCCATCACCAACGTTCAACCGAGTTGCATTGACCTAGTGTCGCACTTTTATAAGTATAAAATATACATCCCAGGTAGAAATATTCCCTCGGACCGATGTCGATTTAATATACTGTCCGAGACATAACCTCGGAGTTATATCGGAAAATATGTCGCTCCGATACAAAACATTACGCTTGTCGATGTTGCCCGAGATAAGCAAAATTAATTTTTTACAAAAGAGGTTCTCATTTTCTAGTAACTTTTTGATCGGTAAAGTAGAGTGTAAATATACCTATAGTTTTTTTTTAATTTTTTTGTGGTTTGTCTCAATTACATTAAAAATATACATCAAAAGACCACTTGATTATTTATTTGTTGTTATTTTAAAATATGAAAAATATTATACCAACAGAAAAAAGAAAAAGAAAAACAATTGTTTAATTGAGACACATATATTATGAAATTATTTATTACGATCAATATTAATTATCTTCAACATGATACATAAGTTATTATTTTTTTTAAATACTAAGAAATTTACCTATAAAATTTTTGTATAAATTAAAAAATGGATTAACAGAAGTTGTTAAAGCTGCATATAAAGTCCAATCATCATTTTTATTATTAATATTTTTTAAATTTTCCATTGATTTTTTGTAATTAAATAAATTAATACTTAATACAGCTTGTAAAAAATTTGTATTAATTTTTTATGAAAATTTTCAGTAAGGTCAGCAATATGAGAGTAAATTGTATCATCGAACTAATTTAATTATATAAATTATGTTTATTTATGTATTTTATTTATCAAACTTCATTTTTAAGTGTATTAATAATAATAATAGTATACTAATGCATTAATGCATTATTCATTATCAGTCTCATCACTTTCACTGACAACAAATTCAGCCAAACTCTTTCTTGGTCTCGACTTTTTTTTTAGCAGTCCTGTGACTGTCCCAACACTGGATCTTGTTAAACAATCTCCAAAAACACGATATATCTTTTTTCGTGTAAATGTTGGAAACTTGCTTGTTATTGATTCTGAAAAAGAATATTTTTAAATTTATATATTTGTTTGTTTTCTATTCATTAAAAAATAATTCCATGAGAATACCTTCAATGCATTTTAAAAATACAGGCAAATCTAGCTCCATAACATATTTATCATTTCGTTGTCGTTGAACTGTAAATTTAAGAGCTATATCTTGACTCAAAAATGATTTCAAGATATTCCTGACACAATTTGGTAGTTTTTCTTCTTCTTGAATACAAATTTTCATATTATTTACCTAATAAAATTTTAAAAAATTATATTTATTTAATCTTTAACAAAAAATCATTAATTAACTTATTAATATTATGATCTTACCACGTCTTTGTAACAGTCTTCTTGGTGTGATTTTTTTTCTACCAAGATTATTTCCTTTAAGTTTCGTATTGGAAACTGGATCCCATATTTAACATCCAAATTTGTTGGTCTTTCTATTGTCTCTTTTTTATTTTTTATGTCTGAACCAATTGTTTTAATTAATTTAGTATTATTCTTGATTTTTTGTCGTAATAACTTTAACGATTTTGATAATTTCGGAATGTTGTTATGCACATTTGGAAGTTATTTATTTCTGTGAATAATAGTGTGAATTATTTCTCTAATTCACAATTATTAATTACAGTACGTTTATTTAAAAATAAAAATTTTTAATTACCATTTGCTGGTATGATTAGATCACCAGAGCTTGAAAGTTGCAATAAAGTCGAAGTTGATGAACTTGAACGCAGCATATCATTTGTTTCTTTTTGTCCTGTCACGACATTTTTGTCAAATGAACCATGATGATGATCATCACCACTACAATCGCTATCATCTCCACTATTATTGTTATTATCAATAAGACCAGTATCACGACTTGATTCCTCTGTGCCTACTTTATTGCTTGTTCCATCTAAAAACATAAAAATGTTATATTAAATGAAAATATATCTTATAATGATGAATTTTATTAGTAAATTACCAGTTTTCGGTGCAACTACATCATCAGAGCATCTTTGATGGAAACTGTTTGTTAAAGATGATCTTGGACGTTTATCCAAACGTAAGTGATTGGATTTTTTTCTTTTTGGTTGCCTCATATTATCAATAATATCATCTTCATCCGATGAAGTCAACAAGAGTTTGTGATTATTGCCAGCACCTGAATTATTATAAACATAAAAATTTGTCATATATTATATTAAATGTATGATTTTTTTTGTATTTTAATATTTATTTTTATTTTTTTTTTTTTTAAATATCATTAGATTTGTTAATATTACTTGATTTTGCCTTCAGCACGTAATTGAGATAATTGAAACCACTTTTCAATAGACTTGGCTCTTGCCAAATTGTCTTCAATATCAGATAATAAACCAAAAGGATCCCCATTTTCTAATTTATCATAGTTTTTTAACGCGATTTCATAAGTATCTAAAAAATTTTAAATAAAATAATTTTATTATTTTATATTTATTTTATATTCATATTTTATATTTATATTATATTTTATAATTATTATTTTGAATCAAATTCATAATAACAACAAGAAAAAACTTACCAGCTTCACCAAGAACTGTTACAGTCCATGGACACCAGTTTTTTTTATCAGCAGGAGATTCATTTTTCACCATGCACTCGAGATTTTCATATGGACTTGGAGGGAAAAAACTCTGTTTTTGAAAATTTGTTTTTCCAGGATTTTTCATTGTTAACCATGTTGCAGGAACAATATTTATTACGGAGGCTAGGAGCCATAGGCTCAGCCGCAGTATTGTATTTACGGCCGAAAAAAAAAAAACGTTCATAACTTACGAACCAATTGACTTAGAGTGATCGTATTAGGCTTAAATGATGCGTCTCTGAAACTCTATCGCCCGCGTAGTGGGTTTTTTTTATTTTTTTCAATAGTTTTTGGTAGAAAAAAAAAAAACTTAAAAATAGAAATAAAAAAAAATCAGACATTTAATTTTTTTTCTCAAAAACTATTGAAGATAGCCAAAAAAACTTATATATGTTATTACAGAGCTTTAAAAGAGCTCTCAATTGAGCTTAATTTTATGTTTTTATTTTGATTATCGTAAAAGTTATAGCGCTTTTAATAAACTTTTAATTCAATTTTTTAACAAGTTCAAAAAATTAGATAACGAATAACTCAACGTAGAATTGACATAAAGACTTCGTACTACGCTCAAAATTTGCGTCTTAAAAATCTCTATCGCTCGCATTGTGGGTTTTTTCCGCTATCTTTAAAGTAGTTTTGGTGGAAAAAAAAAAACTTTAAAATAGAAAAAAAAAGACTCAGATATTTAATTTTTTTTCTCAAAAACTCTTCAAGGTCGCAAAAAAACCCGAATATCCTATTAAAGAGCTTTTCAAGAACTTTCATTTGAGCCTAATGCGATGTTTTTATTTTCATTATTCTCAAAGTTATAGCAATCTAAATCAATTTTTTAACAATTTTTAAAAATTAGATATTGAATAACTCAACGTAGAATTGTCAAGGAGACTTCGTATTAGGCTCAAATTTTGCGTCTCAAAAATCTCTATCGCCCGCATTGTGGGTTTTTCCGCCATCTTCAATAGTTTTTGGTGGAAACCAAAAAAACACTGAAATTTATAAAAAAAAATCAGATATTTAATTTTTTTTCTTCAAAACTATTTTAAATACAATAGAAATCCACATATCTCATGATAGAACTTTGTAAGATCTTTCATTTGAGCCTAATTCGATGTCTTAATTTTTATTATCCTGTAATATATTGGCGAATTTATTAACCCGATTTATATTGAATGAATTAATTAATACGACCGAATATATGTATAATATTTGTGCCTCTATTAAGTCTAGCCGTACAGCATTTTCGACAGGGATTTTAGCACGCGGGAAATACGGACGGAAAGGATAGATAAAATTTACAGTTCAAACCACGAGGAATTTAATTGAGTTTAATTTTATAATTTGAAGATGATAATGAAACACTTGATTTTAGCACTGTTCACTGGTTATATTCACTACTTAAATTTACACTGACTCGAATTTTAGATTGAGAAAGAAATATGTCACAAATAATTGAAAAAAAAGGAATCTATTACGTTCGGCCAGGGCTGTTAAAAAATATATATATATATTTATTTGTACTTACTCTGATGATCTGGATCTAGTGTGAGCTGTCAAATCGCACGTGGTCCGTGGTTGAGTTTCAATGGATGGTATACGGGTGGATGTAGGATTAATAATTCTGACGATCATAGAATTATTAATAATAATTTAAAATGTTCAACACTTGGTATAATTGGATTTACACGATTTATTTCGGTTGAACTTAATAATCGGTTAAATTACAAACAAAAAAAAGAATGTCTTTTACACAGTTATTCTATTTGAATTTAATATAAAAATTAGAATAATTTATTATACACTTGACTTATTTAGATTATATTTATTCTCTTTTACCTTCGTTTAAGCGTTTTACATTGACCACATGTATTTTATCTTTATGGAGATTAATATTGGTAAAAATGAGTTTTAATAAATTTAATTTTATTATAAAATTATTATCCAAATTTAACGCGTGAATTTATTTAGTTAAATAAAATAGAATTGATCGGAATTTTATTAATTTAAAATGAATCAGACTGATGAATATATTTCAGTTGAGAACACGTGCAAAGTATATAAAGATACAAGATACATTTTATACGTATAAAAAGAGAGATACTAGGCCAATGTAACTCGGTCGAACTCCAGTGATGGAAGAGGACGAGGACGAAGGTGCACATCAGAAATCCTTGCAAGTCCTCGGCGACGCTCGGGTTTTTCCGTGCGTCGTGAACACCCTCTATATTCATGAGGCCTCGTAAGCGCCCTTACGATATAACTAAGGCCCAAATACTTGTCGTCGGTAATGGTGCAAAAATGGCCCCCATTACGGCGGCAAGTTTAAATAGGAATATAAATAAAATAAAAAAATTTATTTGACTACCGCAGGTCGTAACACCCCCACAGTTAAATCATTCGTTAAGGGAGTGAAATGTACGTAGACGGATGAACAAGCGACGGAGTCGTGACTACTTTAGGACTTAGTTATATCATTTTATTAAACCTACTTATACTTTTATACTTATTATTAATTTCTTCTTGATGGCTGCTCGGTGTTTGGTGCTCCATCAGTCAGTTTTGGACACTGGTTAATGTGATGTCCCCATCCGCAATACATACAAAAATGTAACGGATCCGGTTTAGGATTGGTTACCGGGCAGTTGAATATGTCATGGCCGTAGCCACATTTGGTACACCAGAGAAAAGAGCGTGGTTCGAAGAACTTGGCCTTATTACGGCCCATTACTGGTTGTTCACGTGTTGACGCCTCTTTGGTTGTACCAGTAGGTTCTGGTCGTGTTGATGGGATTATTGGTTCAGGCGTCTCTGCTGCTCTGGATTTTGTTGTTGGTCTTGATCTGGCGATTTTAGCTGGTTTCGAAAGTCTCGTAGATTTTGTAGTTATGTACATACCTGATGGTACGTCTGTAACTACTTTTGACGACGTTGGTGGTCCAGGCCACAAAGAAACTCCTGATGACATCTTAGGTTTAGACGATCTTGCTCGTCTAGATATTTCGGTTAGACTTGGAGTGGGTTCGCTGATCCGATTAGTTACCATCACCGTTGAGTTTTTATGTAGATGATCTGTATGGATGATGAATTCAGCCATGTAATCGTTGCAGTTTTCTGCCTTGGTTGTCGTTAAAAGAGGTAAACGACAATCTCTACATTTTTTTAATATGGTGGAATCTTTACTTACTAAGTGTATTCTACTTAGTATGGTATTGATTGCCTTCGTATGTGTGGCTTCATTGATTTGCTTCTCATAGCAGTGAAGACAAATCAGTTCTTCTTGATTTGAGACAGGATTGTCTCTGATAATTACACACGTTGTCTCGTCATATGATTTGAAGCATAAGTATCCCTTTAGCTTTTGGAATAGGTAGCTACCTCTTTGATGGCGGGCTTCTATGATGTCCATCAATACCTTGGCTGGATATTCGGTGTAGGTGCTTCGCTGATTATTTTGGACGAGGTATTTGTTGGTTGACATGACGTTTAGCCTTAATTGGGTAATTACGGTTGAATAAAACAGAGAAAACAACAATTATTTATGAGAAAAGGATGTATAATTATTAAGTAACAATATACTAACACACACAATTTCTAATTACATAGAGGTTATTAATACGCTAATTAGTTTCTATACTCTACTTGTTAGTTTACATATAGACTAAGAAGAGAGAAGTAGGACAAGTTTAGTTTTATTATGTAGTTACTTTTATTACTAAAGAGTTTCATTAATTATAATAATTTTAAATTTTTTTTTTATTATTATTAAAAAAATATTTTGTTTTCTTAGGGAAAAGAAAATATTTTTATTTGAAATTATTTTTTATTTATATATATTTTTTTTTTTTATGTAAAATATGTTTATTATTATTTCTATTGTTAAAACGTATCAGTATTTATAATTTCTTTATTATTATTATTAAAATATTTTGTTTTCATAGGGAAAAGAAAATATTTTTAGTTGGAAAAAAAAATTTTATTATTATTTCTATTGTTAAAGAGTATTATTATTTATAATTTCTTAATTATTATTATAGAAATATTTTGTTTTCTTAGGGAAAAGAAAATATTTTTATTTGATTATAAGTTTTTTTTTTTCTTTTTTTTTTTTGTGTAGACATTTTTATTATTATTCTTATTATTAAGGAGTGTTATTATTTATGATTTCTTAATTATTATTATAAAAATATTTTGTTTTCTTAGGGAAAAGAAAATATTTTTATTTGAATATTCTTTTTATGTAACCATTTTTATTATTATTTTTATTATTAAAGAGTGTTATTATTTATGATTTCTTAATTATTATTATAAAAATATTTTGTTTTCTTAGGGAAAAGAAAATATTTTTATAGTGTTATGCCTTGTTTTTAATAAATGGTCAGTATTTGAGCAAGGAGGTAGAGAGAGAGAGGAAGAAAAGAACTTTGTGGAGCCAACCCAGACTGTCTTATAGTTAATTATTACCGGTATATATAAGGAGATTACAAACAAATACAAAAAAAAAATTTTTAATCATTAGACATAGGTTGATATTTGTTTTGAGCGGAAACATCTGGGTACATCCCTTGTCTAACGTGCGTATATGTTATTTCTATATCTGCTGACGTTTCTTCTTTATTCTTGACTTCTTTTGGATTGGCAATCTTTTTTTCATGTAATAACCCTGTGGCCAGAGTGGACCAGAATGCGGCTAATAAGTGGATTGACCAACCATAAATTGCATGTAGAGCATAGCCATGAAGTAAGGTGTCGGCTATGGTTTTAAGTAAGTGGATAACTGTGAAGATGCCGATTATTCCAGCACTTATATTACTGAAATAGGTAAATTTACCCCAGGTTTTTTCCCAAGCTGATTGAGATATTTTCTCGAAGTCTTCTTCACTGAATATGCCCATGTATGACTTTTTTTCGTATACCAGATTTGAACCTGATGCTTGTGCAGCAAAGGTGCCCAACACCATTGATCTCTCTATTGGGAACATTATTCTGTCTCTCATTTGTTGAAGGTCTTCAGTAGTGTAAATACCAGAAGAAGCAAGTTCCGTTAACGCATTACACTTCTAGCTTGCTGCTGTTGTTGGTTTTAAGATTGATGCAGCAGTAGTGAGTACTGGATTTGGTATAAATTTATACCAGAGATTATCAATCATGAAAAGTTGAGGTAATGGAGCATTACATGGTAGTTGAGTTGCTTCAGGTGTCAGAATGTGAGTGCGAGGTGTCATGAAAGTGCTGATATTATGCCCTCTGCTTACTGGTAAATTATTGTAACATTTGCCATCTTGTCTGACTTTTACTTCTACAGCAATGCATTGAATCATGTGGATGACCTCTCCCGCTACTATGGCAGTGTAGCCTGGTTGACCCATGTATTGATATGCGAATTCATCAGGAATATTGGCAGCGATAGACAGACTTGAACGAAGATGTTTTCTCTCTAACTTACATTGACTTTCTAACAAATTATAATATAAATCATTCATTTGATTTCTCGCCCAACGTTCCACATATACAAACTTAGCATCAACATAACTCATTATATCATGTGATTCGAGGTCTGCGCGTAGCTCATCATTTAATTCTTGACCTAAAGTAATGAATAGTCTGGGGTGTTCAGTTTTTATAATTTTAACACCACAATTTTCAAAAAAGTCTTTTATTTTTAAAGAAAAGCTATAACCTTGTTCGGTGACAGAGTACACGGCACCCTCCTTGCTTTCTGCCACATCGGCAGTGCCGTGCCATAAGGCAGCAAATTTTTCAAAATGACAGTATCGATTTACAGGGAGGTGGTCCCAAAAGGCATAACTTCCATATATATCGATACAGGATTCCGCGCTCAGCTGGCAAGAAGTACCGGACTCGAGATAGATTTTGTCTTGTTCTACTTTGACTCGAGCGGTCTGTTTTGTATAAGTGACAGTTACGGAACCTGTAACAACTACGTTGGTCCAGCTTCTGTAAGCATCTGAATATGAACCCGAATGACAATCTCCATCTTGGTTCGTACTTCCTGCCAGTGTAACAGATCTATGATTAATTACATTAGGTGCCAATTGCTGTAAAACGGTATTTGCAATTGTCACCGTACCGTGGTTATATAATGTTTTGCAAGCGTCCCGTGATATGGCATGGATGTATTTCGCAAAACCGTTATTAGTTATTGCTACGTAATCTGTTGTTACACCACAATTGAATACAATTCGGCTAACTTCAACTTTGCATAGCCATACTTCTGCGTGACTATAGGCAGCTAGTTTACTCAAAATAAGCTGTTGCCTGCTTATTTTTACAGGATCTCTGGCGATGTTGCAATCGTCAACGTCTGTTAACGATATTGTTGTCGTATTGAGCATAGGCCCGGCGCAATCATACCCAATCAGGGCGTTGCTTTGAGCCACCCAAATGGTGAATAATAGGACGTAGAGAGAGTGCATGTTGCTGTTTTTCTTTATCCTGTAATTTATTATTTAATTAAATATATTCTTAGACTGTAGGTAGGTTCAAATATTCATATTCTCCCCCCTCCCCCCACAGTTAGTATGAGCGTCGGGAGGTACCAAAGTACCTCGACGTCGATTTACATGCTTATAAGATTATAGTTTTATAGTTAAATGTTTTAAAAGTATAGAAAAGAGTATAGTTAAGTGAATAATTTATTTATTAATTTTCTGTGATATCACTATCACTGTCTTCATTTGATATTTTTGTATTTTTAACTTTTGATTTTTGTTTGCCGATAATTAATGCTTCTTCGGGAGAAATAGTGGATTTTCTTAATCTGTTGGGAGATATTTCTTCCCTTTTTCCTCCATCCATTACTTCTACTTCTCCTTTATCGAATACATTAATTATTTCGAAAGGTCCATCCCAATGAGGAAAGAGTTTACCAGGTTTTGGACCTTTCTCGACATAAACGTAATCACCAATTTTAAAATTTACAGGATTAATTTTTTTATCATAATTTTCTTTTGACCTTTGTTTAGCAGATATTAGATTATTCCTGGCAGAATTTTGTATTTCATGTAAGTTTTCTACCAGGTTTTCCATATATCCATTAAACGTGGGTAGCTTTTCCGAGTCTAGTAATGGTTTGTTAGAAGGTAATCTTGCCTTACGACCATATACTAATTCAAAAGGAGTAAATTTGGTAGCTTCTTGGACACTCGAGTTATACGATAAAGTGGCTAGATTTAGCCATTCATCCCAATCATCTTTTTTATTAGTTACGTATTGTTTGAGAAATTCGCCAAGAACATGATATGATCTTCCCAATGATCCATTACTTTGCGGATGGAAAGCAGTTGTTCTTATTTTATCAATTTGAAAACGTTTAGACATAGCTTTTAAGAGCATACTTTCGAAATTTCTGCCTCTGTCGCTAAGAATTGTAACTGGAGTGCCATAGAAACTAACAAAATTATCAATAAAAGCTTTTATTATTATCGGAGTAGTTTGATTCGGTATTGCTACTGCAATTACAAACTTAGTTAATAGGCATTGCATGGTAAGAATATATTGAATGTTATTTCGACTAATGGTCAATGGTCCAACCACATCCATGGCTATCTTTTCAAAAGCAGCTTTTGGTGTGTCTGTTATGACCATTGGTTGTTTCGTTCTGTTTCTGAATAATTTATTTTTTTGACAATCTAGACAGTGTTGAATTCTAAGATTTATATCGGTTTTTAAATTTTCCCAAATATAATTTTCACGAATTCTTTCAAAAGTTTTATTTACCCCCTTGTGTCCCCCAATTGGTGACACGTGAGATTCGTAAAGAATTTTATCTCTATTATCTTCAGTAACATAAGTGACCTCATTTGTAAAAATAGTTAATTTGATTTTACTCCCCTCAAATTCATTTTTTATTAATTCAAAGATTTCTTCCGATGGAACATTACAAATTTTATTTGTTTTTGAAATAGCAAATGACTCTACTTCTTTTTCAATCATAATTTCATGAGCTTGTTTTAAAGCTGATTTTATGTATTCTAAAATATTAATTACTGATTCACCTTCTCTTCTTCTTATAACTTAGGCAAAATATAATTTTTTACCAATTAATTTACAATGTACATTTCCTACTGATGTAGGTTTTTTTAGAATATTAGAATGTTTTAAAGATAAGATTTCTGCGCCCGTGTCGCATGGATCACCCATTTCGGATACAAAATAAAGTTTATTGTCTTTCTGAATTTGGAAAGGATCTTTAGATATTTTAATGTTTTTATTTATATCAGTGGTTAATTCGTCTTCAACATCTTCGAGTAAGGGTACATTTTCATCGTCAAAGAATTCATCCGGGACAATAGGTTTGATCTCACCTTCTGAACTGTCCCTGTCTTCCTCAATCATTTGGTGAGTACTTTCATTATCAGGTTGTTCGTTATCGATGAAGTCAGATTCTATTGTTGGTTCGGGGATGAATTGTTTACAAGGCCGACCTCTCTTCTTTTTAGGAAGTACAGGTGGCTCGGCGACTATTTTATCTTTCTTGGGTCTACCACGTTTATTCTTTTTTGTTGTTACTACAGGCTCAATTTCCGGAGTTTTATTATCAACAATAGGTTGAGGTTCCTTCAATTTACTCCTGGTAGTAACAAAAACATTTATATCTAGATTACATTCTGGCATATCAATCGGATTTCGTGACAAGGCGTCAGCATTTAAATTTAATTTACCAGGTTTATACACTATATTGAATTTATACTCGGCTAATTTTAGTCGCCATTTACAAATTCTATTATTATTATTTACAGGGCTACTGAACCATTTCAATGGTTCATGGTCGGTAACTACAGTGAAATCGGAATTGTATACATAAGTTCTAAAATTAAGTACAGAGTCTAGGATAGCACGAGCTTCTTTTTCATAGGTACTGTATCGTAATTCGGCTCCCCTCAAGGCTCTGGAGTAATAAGCAATAGGCTTATCTTTTCCGATTTCGCCTTGTGAGAGTACACCGCCGATAGCATATCCTGAAGCGTCGGTTGTAATAATGTATGGTTTATCTAGGTCAGGATATTGAAGAATAGGAGCTTCGCACATTTTTGTTTTTAAATTTTCAAAGGATGTGTTTTCGTCCTTTCCCCAGATAAATGGAGTTTCGTCTTTTAACAAATTCGTTAGTGGTTTTGCAATTTTTGAATAGTTAGAAATGAATCTGCGGTAATATCCGCTAAGGCCTAAAAATTGACGAATATTTTTTTGATTTTTAGGTTGAGGAAAATTTTTAACTGCTTTAACCTTATCTGGGTCTGGTTTTACGCCTTCTTTGCCAATGGTATGTCCTAAATAGTGGACTTCTGGCTTTAAGAATTCGCATTTATCGGGTTGCAAACGAAGGTTGGCTTTCCGAAGCCTTTCCATCATTTGTTCCAATTTCTGACCATGTTCTTCTAATGTTTTGGCAAAAACGACTATATCGTCAAGATAAATAAACATAGATATACCTTGCATACCTACAAAGACTAAATTCATGAGTCTTTGAAAAGTTGCAGGTGCGTTTTTAAGCCCAAACGGCATACGAGTAAATTCCCAATGTCCCCGAGGAGTAGAAAAAGCAGTTTTAGGAGCATCGATCGGGTCCATTTCAATTTGATGGTACCCCGACGCTAAGTCAAATACAGAAAAATATTGTGAACCTCCTAATTGATCTAAAATATCATTAATGTTGGGAAGAGGAAAAGCGTCAGTGACGGTTTTTTCATTGAGTGGCCTGTAATCAATGACCATTCTGAACCTTTTATTACACTTAGAATCGGGTTTCTTTGGCACGATCCAGACAGGACAATTGTACGGGCTTTCAAAAGGTTTGATAATGCCCTTACGTACACCATGTTGGACTTGTTCTTCTACTTCCTCCCTTAATTTGTGAGGAGGTCGATAGATTTTATTATTAATGGGCATTTCGTCAATCGTAGGGATACAATGACGGATTAAATGTGTAGCTTGCAGTGGTTCATCTGGTAGTTGAAACCTATCCGCATATTTATACAGGATTTTATCGATGTGATCTGATTCTTCGGTGTTTAAATGTTCGAGTCTTAATAAGTCTTTTACTTTTTTAATTCGTTCATTATTATTATTTTTAATGTTTGATAAGTTTACTTGTTTATTTCCCGTAACTACCGATGGATCAGATTCCATCTTTTCGTTTTGATTTTTATATATTTTTGTAGTATAAATTTTTTTTGATTTATTATTATAAAATTGATTATACTCGGAGTCACGTCTGACATCCTGAGATTTCGTTAATGACTCTTCATTATTATAAATTGTAGAGCCGTGTGGCGGTTGTACCACATAAAAAGAATTGGTTGCAGAACCCTGTGACGCATGTACAGATGTAAGAGAATCTGTAGGGTCATCAGCTTGACGTACAACATTAAAAAAATTGGTTGCAGAACCCTGTGACGCATGTAAAGATGTAAGAGGATCTGTAGGGTCATCAGTTTGACGTACAACATTGAAATGATTTATACTTTTTTTAAAATTTAAAGAACCTTTTATTTGATTGTGCGCACAACAAATAAGATTGTTATTTTCGTCGATTTGTTTATTATTTAAATTATTATGAGCAGTATTTGAGAAAGGAAATAGAATTTCCGATTCTATGGAAGTGTTGGTTCCGGATTCCTTCACCTCTTCGAGTGGATTTCTAATTAAATCAAAGTCATGGATCTCAATTTCTGGTATTTTCATAATGATCTCATAATTATTTGTATTAAAAATTGGAAGATATATTAACCCCTTTTTATTAGTGATTAAACATTCTCCTGCTATAACTCCCTTTTCTAAATTTAATTGTTCAATATACCCTTGTTTAAAATTATTATTTTTAATTTTTAAAGAAAATATTTTTCGACTACTTGGTGGTAGTCTTAACATACCCTCTATTTCTGGATTTTCAAATAAGCAAAATTTTTCTGATATTTCTAATTTATGATTTTCAAAGTTTAATTTAGCCCCAGTATTTTCAAAGAATTCAACACCCAATATGCCCACACATTGGATTGGTACTTTATCTGGAATTAGTAAACATTCAATTTCTTCCCCTAAAATCTCTATTTTTACTTTTCCCAGAGTATCGATAGTTTCTTCTGATATACCTTGTAGTGAATAAATTTTATTTTCATCATACATTTCCATACCAGAAGCGTATGAAATTTTTAGTAAATTTGGAGTAGCCCCTGAATCTAACATCATTTTAATATCAGTATTGTTGATTTTAATTTTTATAAAAGGTATACAATTGAAGTCTTTTGAGTTTATTGATATTACTGCTTTTATATTAGAAGATGAGTCATTTATGAGATTTTTTTCAGAAATTGAGATTTCATTACTTTTTTGTGGTAATTTATTGTTAATATTTGAATTATTTATAAGAATTTTAGAATTTTCAGAATTAATAAGTTTTTTAGAATTTTTTTGGTTATCAATTGAATTTATAGTTTCAGAATGGTTCGAGTATGAGTGAGTTGATTCAATGTTTAATTTTCTGGCCCGTCCCCTTTGTTCTGAGGGGACGGCCTCCCGTTTCCCGGCATACTCTCGTAAAATTTTTTTTGTGTAGCAAAAGTTTTCTAAGTGTCCGATTCTTTCGCAGAACTTGCAAAATGACGTTTTATCGTTGTCATCATTATGTTTAACATCATTACGATTATTTGTATTATTATTGTTATTATAATTATTAGAAATGTTACTAGAACGATTATATGAATTATTTCTAGAGTTGTAGTTAGTGTTATTAGAATTGACATTATTAGAATTAAAGCGATTTTGATTATAGGTATTAGAGTTTGGAGGAGAGTTATTTCTCCAACTGTAGTTTGCATTTCGCTTACTTTGGGTTCTTGTTTGTTGTGATTGAAAGAGTTTGCATTCCATTGCTGTGTGACCAAGTTTCTCGCAAAACTGACATGTAATTGGTTTTAGCTTACATTCATCTTCTAGATGACCCATTGATGAGCATCTTGCACATTGGACCGCGTTCAGTCCAACGATACGACATTCTTTGAAAGTATGCCCTCTTTTTTGACAACCTTGGCATATAATTTGAGGTTGATTAGGTTTGTTAATAAATCTTGTTTTTGGTGCAGTACTCTGTACTGTATTGCACTTGACGATAACTTCTTCGTCTACTTGACACGTATTTACTCTACCTGTCTTTCTTTCTTCAATACCTTCTCTTCTCAAGCTTTTTCTTCTTAACCGTGTATTCAATTGTTAATTAATAATTATTTAAACAATGTTAAATAATTTATAAAAATTATTTTTATTATAAATATCAAAAAATTATTTTTGATTTATTTAATTGAAAAGAAAAAATTTAAACTCAATTGAATATTAAACCGTATATTCAATTGTTAATTAATAATTATTTAAACAATGTTAAATAATTTATAGAAATTATTTTTATTATAAATATCAAATAATTATTTTTGATTTATTTAATTGAAAAGAAAAATTTTTTAAAATCAATTGAATATTGAACCGTATATTCAATTGTTAATTAATAATATTCAAACAATGTTAAATAATTTATAAAAATTATTTTTATTATAAATATCAAGTAATTATTTTTGATTTATTTAATTGAAAAGAAAAAATTTTGAAATAAATTGAATATTAAACCGAATATTCAATTATTCATATATAATTGTTTAAACAATTTTGAATAATTCATTGAAAGTAATTTTAATAATAATATCAAATACATTTAGTTGATTTATTTTATTGGGAAAAAAAAATTTTAAAATAAATTGAATATTAAACCGAATATTCGATTATTCATATATATTAATTATTATTTAAACAATGTTAAATAATTCATAAAAGTTATTTTTATTATAAATATCAAACAATTATTTTTGATTTATTTAATTGAAAAGAAATAATTTTAAAATCACTTGAGTATTGAACTGTGTATTCAATTGTTAATTAATAATTATTTGAACGATGTTTAATAATTTATAAAAATTATTTTTCTTATAAATATCAAATAAATATTTTTGATTTATTTAATTGAAAAGAAAAAATTTTAAAATCAATTGAATATTGAACCGTATATTCAATTGTTAATTAATAATTATTCAAACAATGTTAAATAATTTATAAAAATTATTTTTATTATAAATATCAAATAATTATTTTCGATTTATTTAATTGAATAGAAAAAATTTTAAAATCAATTGAATATTGAACCGTATATTCAATTGTTAATTAATAATTACTCAAACAATGTTAAATAATTTATAAAAATTATTTTTATTATAAATATCAAATAATTATTTTTGATTTATTTAATTGAAAAGACAAAACTTCAAAATCAATTGAATATTGAACCGTATATTCAATTTTTAATTAATAATTATTTAAACATCGTTAAATAATTCATAAAAGTTATTTTTATTATAAATATCAAATAATTATTTTTGATTTGTTTAATTGAGAAGAAAAAATTTTAAAATCAATTGAGTATTGAACCGTATATTCAATTGTTAATTAATAATTACTTAAACAATGTTAAATAATTCATAAAAATTATTTTTATTATAAATATCAAATAATTTCTTTTGATTTATTTAATTGAAAAGAAATAATTTTAAAATCAATTGAGTATTGAACCGTATATTCAATTGTTAATTAATAATTACTTAAACAATGTTAAATAATTCATAAAAATTATTTTTATTATAAATATCAAATAATTTCTTTTGATTTATTTAATTGAAAAGAAAAAATTTTAAACTCAATTGAATAATGAATCGTATATTCAAATGCAATTAATAATTATTTAAACAATGTTAAATAATTTATAAAAATTATTTTTATTATAAATATCAAATAATTATTTTTGATTTAATTAATTAAAAAGAAAAAATTTTAAAATCAATTGAATATTGAACCGTATATTCAACTGTTGATTAATAATTATTTAAACAATGTTCAATAATTTATAAAAATTATTTTTATTTCAAATATCAAGTAATTATTTTTGATTTATTTAATTGAGAAGAAAAAATTTTAAAATCAATTGAATATTGAACCGTGTATTCAATTGTTAATTAATAATTATTTAAACAATGTTAAATAATTTATAAAAATTATTTTTATTATAAATATCAAATAATTATTTTTGATTTATTTAATTGAAAAGAAACAAACTCAAAACCAAAAGGGAACAAAAGGGACAAAACAAAATAGCAAATGCGAAAAATATTTTTTTTTTTTTTTTAAAAAAGGGATATAAAAAGTTTTTATTTTAACTAGTTTCTGTACACAGTCTTTCAGTTACTTTAGTCTTCTTATATACTTTGAGTCAGCCGAGGTCAACCTCGACTAATAACGAATTAATACTAAATCTCTTTTTTTTTCTTTCTACAGGGGCTCATCAAAGCCTCTAACTCCTCCACTACCAGGTGGATACTGTTGATAAGTATATGGTGAAGTTGAGCCTGGTTCATGAGGTCCTGGTTGTCCAGTACCTCTCCAGTTGCTACTGGATCGAGCTCTTTGGTAATTCCACCCTGGATACCAGTAGGTGTTATTCTCTTCTCGTATCTTGTCTCTACAGCAAATCCAGGCATCACATAACGAGATGCATGCTGCTCATGATATGGATAAGCAAATCTACCATCACCACTTGAGTTTGGTGGTTGACGACGATAACTTTCATGTTGGTCATGACCTGGGTGTGGTTGATACCAGTCAAAAGGTCCACAAGTTGGTGATTGGTCGATTTGGCTATCTCTTGAAGTTGATAGATGTGATGACAGACTGGTCTCCATGTCTGTCGATATACTTTCCCGTCGAGATGATACACCAGAGGAACTTATTGATCCACTTTTTCGTGGCTTTGTTACGTCATAAGCACCAGAAGTAACAGTCTCCTGTTTCTCCCTGGTTCGCTTAGCCTGAAGTGCACGCCATTGAGCCAGAGCAGGTGGTAACTCTGGTTCTGGTACTGGTGGTAAGACGATAGGCTCACTGGTACCTTCACCTTGAGGTTTTCTTGGCTTACCATCACACTGGTGGGTGTGATGACGGTGAGAACCACAACTACGACAGTGATAGTTGTTCTTGCGTTTCCTCTTGGGTTTCTGTTGATCAACTGCAGCTTTTTGTGGAACCACTGGTGGTTTTCCACCGTATGGTACCAAAGCTGAAACAGGGTTGCCACCTGGTTTATCCAGAGGTAGACACTGTGTTGATAGTTGGTCCGATGTAGGTTGAAGAATAGGTTGCTTCTTTGGCACAAGGCCAAAGTCTAGTTGATGAACCATATCCCTACATGGTTTGAATGGTGCTGGTGGTACTAACAGATGACGGATGGTTGGTGAAAAACTAGCAGCTACTGGTACACCCAGTTGCTGATCTGGTGGTGTGCTGCCGACTGCTGGTTGACCCAAGCGTGGTTGTTCAATAGGTGATTTATTAGCTATTGGTGGTATCGTTTGCTGCTCCATATTGACTGTTCCAATTAAAGCTGGATTAGCCAGCAATGGTTGGTTTGGTAAAGCTTCAGCCACTGGTTTAATGACTGGAAGTGGTTTAGACGTAGTCTCCACTACCACAGCTTCTTCGACTAGTGGTTGTTTAGTTGGTGTTACCACAACTGTTGACTTAATCGAAGTATCAGCAGTATTAGGTGATACATTCAACTCTGGTTTGCCAGGTGAACGTTGCTTGACGGGTGTAACTACGATGGTGGACCGAACTTTCGGTATACGCCAACGTTTATTTTCATCATCTTCTTGTGTCAACCTACTGGGTGAAACAGGTGGTGTCACTTCGAGGTTTCGCTGGTTTTTCTTTGGTGAACCAAGTGGTGATTTAACCGCTCCAGCATAAGTCAACTGTGGTGACTTGGTAGGAGATCTCACCACCTGGTTAATTATCACGTCTGGTGAACTACTAGACGTCTGATCAACAGATGCTGGTTCCACGGTTGTTCCGACTGGTGACGATCGACCTAGTGGAGGTTGGTTAACTGCCAACTCTTTCGTTCCACTTTGGGTTAAGTTTTTGATTTCCGTTTGGTCTGGAAGGTCGATGGTAAGACTATCACTGGTTGAGCCAGATCTTTCCCTATCTGATGATTTACTGACAGGTTTACTCTTTTCTTTACGACTACTTGGTCGTGAAGACCCAGTTTTAGTCGAACGTCTGGTTGCTCCAGAACGAGGTGCTTTACCCAGTTGCCTGGATGAGCCAGACTTAGAATATTGTGGAATGTTCACTAGTTTGTCTTCTTTAATCTTCGGTTTTGCGCCAGTTTTTACCGTCTTAGTTGGTACAGTTGGTGGGTCCCAAGCGCTGAAGATTGGTTTCGTGACCTTAGGACTAACTGGTAGGTTAAGTCGTTTTAATTCGACGCGAGGTAGCTTGCTGCTAAATGCCTCTAACACGTCAGGAACAGATCTGGTTACTGAACGATCCAGATCTAAATCAGATCCTGGAGTGCAGTCAATAGTGTCACCTACTGATGGTGATGTCACAGCGTCGACGTTGACTTTCGGTGGTACTGCGATTGTCGATTCGGTCGATACTGGGTTCACGTCTGGTTTGCCGGACGTGATTGGTCGACTAATGACTGGTGATCCGACAACAGACAAATTCTGCAGTGTAGAAAATACTTGGTCGACCGTTTTCTGGTAATCCATGAACCTCTTACACACTGCAGAAAGTGCCCCAATCATTTCTGGTTTAGTTTTTGCCAAAAGTGACCACTTGGACCGGTATGGTTCAAGTTCTTCTACCAAAACTAACTCTGGTAGACCAGTGCTAGTGCTAGCTCCCGTAGTTTCCTGGAAATCCAAGGATACTGCGGATTCATCGTCCGAAGAAAGCAACTTGCTGGTGGTTCTACGGAGAAGACTTAGGTCTTTCCCTCTTGAACGAGTACGCCTTCTGGATACGTAAGGGTCGCTCACTGCTTTGTGAGTAGATCTTAATTCTCTCATCTGTAACATAATAGAATGCATACGTAGTAATTGTTTACCTTGGTTGTTTGTTGGGGGCTTTCCAAGGTTTAAGGTCTGAGACAGCATGTTGTCCCAAGACCTTCCCTGAAAAATCCGACAACTCGTAACGGGTAGGTGAGAATTTGTGTGTTATCACAAAGGGTCCCTCGTACTTTTTCTCACGTCCAGCTGCATAGTGTATGGCTGAGTTGGAAAGAGTTCGCCGAAGGACTGGTTGACCCAGAACGAATTCTACTTGGCGATGACGAGAGTTATATTGTTCCGCTTGCTTATCAGAAGCTTCCTCGCGAGCGTATATCAAAGCTTGTTGAATTACATTTAATCGCCTCATTCGCTCATTCCACTTCGCAATTGGTATAGGAACTAGATCAGGCTCGCCTTCTAATTCCTCGCGAAGTGAAGTGGGTGAACGAGGTTCTCGACCTGAATTAGCGAAGGCTGGTGACGTTTGTAATAAATTGTGAAAAGCTGTATTATACGCGAAGCGAAACTCCGGAAGATATTGATCCCATATCCGATGGTTACCATCCAGATATGCCCGTAACATATTTTTCAAGCTCCGGTTCACCCGTTCCACTGGATCAGCCTGTGGATGATACGGGGGTGTGGTTTGCAGGTTAATGCCTGCCCACACAGCCAGGGACTTGATTTCTTTGTTAACGAATTCCGTACCGTTATCCGTGATTAAAATGCGTGGTGCTCCGTGACGGCATACTATTAGATCTTCTAGTCTTTCCCGGATGGCTCGCCCAGTAGCTACCCGTAGTGGGGCTAACTCGACGTATTTAGTCATCTGGTCTTGAATAACTAGAAGATAAGCCCGACCGGTTCTTGACCTTGGTAAAGGTCCCATGATATCTGCGGCGATGACCGCCCATGGTTCTTGTACGATACGTCTACCCATAAATCCGCGCGGTTTAGCCGAGTCAGATTTAGTCCGTTGACATATATCGCAACGAGAGACAAAGTTTGAGATTTCTCTAAATAAGTTTGACCAATAGTATTGCATGGCTACACGCCTATAAGTCTTGTCGATATCCAGGTGACCCTGGTGAGGTGGTTCATGACATTCGAGCATAGCCTCCTGCCTAAGCTCTTTAGGCAAAACCAATTTCCAAGCAGATAAATCTTGAAATTCCGTCACGATGAAAGACTGTGGTTTATGATAGTACAAACGATCATCCACTATCTTCCAATCGGGATGGCTATCTGGTGAATGCAATACTTTGTGAAACTTTTTGCGATACCAACGGTCTTCCGTAACGGTATCGTCTTGAGCCGAATTTAGAGTATCAGGAATGCGTGATAGTGCGTCTGGTACATGATGGAAGACACCTTTACGGTGTATGATCGTTAGGTTATATTGCATCAACTCTAACGACCACCGAGCCAGACGACCAGTTGGATTACGAAGATTGTTCAACCAACGTAAGCTGCTATGATCGGTGATCACGGTAAAAGAGTAACCTTCAAGGTAACAACGAAATTTACGGTTCGACCATATTACAGCTAAACATTCCTGTTCCGTCACTGTATATCTTGTTTCCGTTTCAGTCATAGTTCTGCTGGCGTACGCGATCACTTTTTCTTCGTCGTTTATAGTCTGCGTAAGAACCGCTCCAAGACCTACACTGCTAGCATCCGTCTGAAGAAAGAACGGAGCAGTGAAATCTGGACAACTCAAGGCTGGAGCAGTAGTGAGTCGTATTTTCAACTCTCGGAAACTGTTAACTTGCTGTTCCCCCCAGATCCAAGGATTACTTTTCTTGGTTAATCTGGTTAGGGGTTCAGCTAGTGTAGCAAAGTCCGGAATAAATCTACGGTACCACGATGCCATGCCAAGAAAACGACGAAGTTGTTTGAGGTTGGTGGGTGCTGGGTAATCTACCACAGCTGCGGTTTTCTCCGGATCGACCTGGAGACCGTTCTGGTTTACCAGAAAACCCAGGTATTGAACCTCCGAGCAACAGAAATGACTTTTCTCACGGTTAATAGTAAGATTAGCGTCTTTAAGATCTTTTAGAACTTTAGATAAATAAGACAAATGTTCGTCAAACGTTTCAGTGACTATTATGATGTCGTCTAGGTATACGAAAACAGTCGGATAATAGCGATGTCCCAACAGCCGGTCAGTCAGGCGTTGCATCGTTGCCGGACTGTTAGATAAACCAAACGGCATTCGTAAGAACTGATAAAGACCATAACCAGGTACAATAAAAGCTGTGACTTCTCTCGAAGATGGTGTGAGAGCAATTTGAAAGAACGCTTGACTAAGTTCAATAGTAGTGATATAATGAGCACGACTGAGTTGATCCAATATTGCTACCATATCCGGTATCGGATATGCGTCTTTCTTTGTCACGTCATTAACCCTACGATAGTCAACGCAAAAACGATATTTACCATTACCTTTTAACACCAACACCACCGGGCTTGCCCATTCACTGTGAGATGATTCTATAATGCCGGATACCAACATCTTATCAACCTCCGCTTTCATGATCTCGCACATGGCCGGGTTTGCCCGGTGAGGCTTTTGACGTATCGGTGGATGTCCAGCTACGTCAATATGATGCATGATAAGCGGGGTGACAGGGAATGGTGAGTTAGGTAGTGGAGCTTCAGGTAATTCCCTATCTAATAATTCTGCTAATCTTTTCTCTTGTTCAGTATCGAGTGATCTCAAACCATTACAGTGGATAATTTTGGTGACATTAACAGCTGGAACGAATAAGTGTTTGACTTCAGGGTTGTCCCTGTAGTACCAGGATCTATCCCAAAAGTCAATCACCATTCCAGCAGCTTGAAGAAAGTCCATACCCAGAATAAAGTCTTCAGATAGAGTTGGAAGAATAAGGGCTTGTAACACTGTTTCAAGTCTCACTGCCTCGTCCTCCACTGCTCTCATTGTCAGGAATTGGTTAGCCGAGATAACTCTTTGTAACGATGGTAGAAGATTACGAATTGTGCACAAGACGCGTTCGCGCTCGGGCCAAGGTGGATTGGTTCTTTGAAAAAGGCCCCGCATACAAGATATAAAGCTTCTAACCGACTCAGACGAAGCCTGAGTACGTCTCTCGATTTCTTCACGTAACGCACGTTGGTAATCCGGATCAGCGAAGCTGTCACGGAATGCCTCCTGAGTTATGTCCCACGTGGGTAACTCATCCGTGTGAGTTCTAAACCAAGTGAAAGCAATGCCACGGAGACAGAAAGAAAGCGCGACCAGGACATCCTGGTCTGACGCACCAACGCGTAAACGTGCTTGGTTGACACGACATAAAAAGTCGTCGACGTCTTCTCCTGGTTTACCAGAGAAATAGAAGTTATTAGCTGATAAGACTTTTACTAACGCAGTAGAACGGCGCGAGTCGGGTTCAGAAATTCTGAGGTCATCTAAAGATGGGCTGTTAACCTGCCGTGGTCGCGGCCGGTATTCCAGGTATTCGACGGGTTGTTCCTGACGTCTCGGAATACTTGGTTTTAATACCGGTTGATGTCGGCGAATAGGCACCACGATCTCTAAGATTGTAACCTAAGAGATCGCCTCCTCCCAAGTCTTCAGTACGAGGTCTTTCTCGAGCTGGAGGTTTGGTGGTTGTCGCTTTGATGACCCTTGATTTACCTCTGGTCAAAGGTGGATTGACACCTTCCGGAGGTCCAAGGTTTAAGTCATCAACGCGAGGCATCGTTAACGGAAGTTGTGCGGTTGGTGTAGTAATACGCTGATTAAATACATTTTGACTAGGATTTAATGTTATCGCAAAAGTTCCTTGATCTTCGAACAAATCGCCCAGGTCCATATCAAAAGACCGGTTAGAATCTGTTCGAGAATTTGGCCCAGCATCAATAATAATTGGACCATCTGGTGAAGCCTGCGTCAGAGTAACTGTCCCTGGATTATCTCCACCTGAAGGACCCACTACTTGCTGAGCATCTACATCGCTAGTCGAGTCAACATTGTTACTTAAAACTGATTGTGTATTTGTACGAGGTCTTCCTCGACGTTTTGGTAAATTAACCAACGCTTCCGCCATTTTAATAAATTTTTAATCAAGATTAATGTCAAGACGGGTCAATTAAATATTAAAAGTAATAAATCAAGTTAAATTTACTGATAAATAGCAACAATTACGACTTAAATCTACAAAAAGACCCGAAAAGACTTTAAAAGACTCGTAAACGCTTAGAAAAAGTCAAAAAGACTTGAGAAGACTCAAAGATGCTTCCTTGCGTTTAATTATTGGGCCTGGATTTACCAGACCGACAAAATTAATTGTTAATACAATAAATTATTGAAATAAATTGTTTAAATCGGGAATAATAATAACGTAATTTTTAGTAAATAATTTTAATAATTTTCCTTGTTCTGGATTAACCAGTACACGAGCAATTATTGTATTGAATTATACAATAGATAGCCTGGTTCGTCCAGAGCTTCGATAGTCTGATTTGTTTATAATATTTAAATTTATTTATTGCTCTGGATCGGCCAAAACAATATAAAAATAGAATTTATTATTATTAAAATTTATCCAAGAACCTAATTTAATTTAATAAATTATTAAATAATAATTAAATAATCCAAATTTTAATTTTAAACAATTAAACAATTCCGAAAATAATTTAAAATATTAAATAATAATTACCGAAAAATAATAATATAATTATTTTCTATTAACCAATAAATTTTATTTGAATCGAATAATTGAATAATAGAAGTCAAATAATTAAATAATAATTATCAATAATAATTTTAAATTAGGTAATTAAATAATAATTTTCGGTTGGTTGGATCGGCCAAGACCAAAAGGACGCCAATCTAACAAAGCGGTATATGTCACAAGTGAGTGCGAGAGAGAAAGCGATAGACGCCAACAAGGGCCCGCGCAAACAAAGGCCCGTTGGATACACAACCAACTCAATTAATTTAATTAAAATTAAGAGCTGGATAATATAAATTAAATCAAATAAAATTAATTATAATAAAATAATCCCTCAACAATTAATGTCGGGTTTGATTATTATTGTCACAAGCTTGGTGTTTGACCGCCAAGATACAAGTACTAGTAATTAAATAATTCAATTAAATTAATTACCTTTATATCACGAAGCCACTGCTTGATGAAATCTTCCTTGTAGTTGGCCACTATATATTTTTTTTATTTTCTGTACATAAAAAGAACACTAATATTTTAAGCAAAACTGTACGGCGTCTGTAAACTGTCACTGAACGTAATGGCGGAGTTGTTGCATAAAACGGTAGAAGCAAAGTGCTGTTCAGCCGGCTGGCTATCCAGCGGCAGCGTCGTCTTCTTCATCCCTTCCATGCAACAGGCCCGCGCACGCGCGTTGTAGGGCCCGCCTCTTTTGCAAAATGGCCGACTGTTGAGCGACAACTTTGGCGCTTCAGTCGATCTAGTTCGATATAGTGTCTTTCTAGTGTTAAGATGGTTGTTCTTTCAAAATCAGTTTGACTAATATATATTTAATGTTTTTTTTTTCAATACGAAATACACTATTTTGAATCACGTAGTCGTTCACAAATGATTCTAACACACAAAATAATTAATTAAATTATCACTAATAAATATTAATACACTCCAAAATTTTATAATATAATTTTCACTTAATTTACACATACTAACACTCGCGTAAAACCGGAAATCTTTATCAAGTTGTTATTAATTTACTCATTCCAGCATTTAATTTTGGCAAACATGTCCCTGTTCGGGCGCCATTTGTAACGTGACATTTCTGCCAGGTTACCTCCTCGGACAGTTTGCCATTCACACACACAAATACACTTAATCTTACCGAAACTTCTCAAATCTTAACAAACCAAAAACATAAATAATTAAAATCTGGAGCAACTCCTGGTGCTTTTATTTCGCCGTAAAAGCCCGAAAACGAACTAATTGAAATCCTGATCTTTTCAATTCGCCGTAAAAGACCGAAAACGACTTACATTAAAATCCTGTCTTTTTCAAATCGCTAAAAAAAGACGTAAAATAGCTAATCACACATATACCTCAATTACACAAATACACACATATACAGGGGGGAAGCAAACTGCCTGGAGGAATGCCTCGGGGTCGCTCAGTGTGCTGGTCGTGGTAGAAGGGCCGGATAAAGTTTATCAAAATGCCTGCTGGTAGTAATAAATTAATAACAACCTTTAAATAAATAACACTAACAATAATAATAATTCCAGTAGACTCAAATAATGTTTATTTCACGAAATAGCCAAAAATATACATAAAATATAATTCAAAATTAATATTACAAATAATCCAAATAATCCCAAATAATCTCAAATAATCAAAATAACCCACATAATAATAATAAGAGTAATAAGTACCCGCGAACCGAACGTAATAATAATAATAATAATAAAGGGGACACTGACTCTACATTATTACAAAACGCAAAAGCCTTTGTCTGTTGGCTCATCCAGAGAACAAAGACACAAAATATAAAACACAAATTAATAAACCAAAATTAATAATAAACACTCCGTCAACCCTTCACCAGGAACTCCTAGTGAACGGGGACGGCCATACCTAATCTGAATGATTTAGCATCTTGGTAAATCCAGACTCCTGGTTTATATCCAGAGTCATGGCCAAGCATGCTTCGTGGGCTGGTACATTTCCAGCTCGCCACGAGTCCCTACATAAGAGGTCTGGTTCGTCCAAGATCCAAAAGCGAAGAGAGCGATCGTGTTGCTTGGTTGAGACAAACTGCCTCTCCCAAAACCTCACTCCCGCAAAAAATCCCTACCCAAAAATATACGAGAAAGGGGGGAAATATACATGAAAAGCCAGTGATCTTGCTGAAATTTGGGGAAAGGCGAAATATGACGGTAACTAAGCCTTTAAGGTGCGAGTATCGCCACATTAATTATTCATATATATTAATATCTATTTAAACAATGTTAAATAATTCATGAAAGTTATTTTTATTATAAATATCAAATAATTATTTTTGATTTATTTAATTGAATAGAAAAAATTTTAAAATCAATTGAGTATTGAACCGTGTATTCAATTGTTAATTAATAATTATTTAAACAATGTTAAATAATTTATAAAAATTATTTTTATTATAAATATCAAATAATTATTTTTGATTTATTTAATCGAAAAGAAAAAATTTTAAACTCAATTGAATATTGAATCGTATATTCAATTGTTAATTAATAATTACTTAAACAATGTTAAATAATTTATAAAAATTATTTTTATTATAAATATCAAATAATTATTTTTGATCTATTTAATTGAAGAGAAAAATTTTTTAAAATCAATTGAATATTGAATCGTATATTCAATTGTTAATTAATAATTACTTAAACAATGTTAAATAATTTATAAAAATTATTTTTATTATAAATATCAAAGAATTATTTTTGATTTATTTAGTTGAAAAGAAAAAATTTTAAACTCAATTGAATAATGAATCGTATATTCAATTGTTTATTAATAATTATTTAAACAATGTTAAATAATTTATAAAAATTATTTTTATTATAAATATCTAATAATTATTTTTGATTTAATTAATTAAAAAGAAAAAATTTTAAAATCAATTGAATATTGAACCGTATATTCAATTGTTGATTAATAATTATTTAAACAATGTTAAATAATTCATAAAAATTATTTTTATTATAAATATCAAATAATTATTTTTGATTCATTTAATTGAAAAGAAAAAATTTTAAAATCAATTGAATATTAAACCGATTATTCAATTATTCATATATATTAATTATTATTTAAACAATGTTAAATAATTCATAAAAGTTATTTTTATTATAAATATCAAATAATTATTTTTGATTTATTTAATTGAAAAGAAAAAATTTCAAAATCAATTGAGTATTGAACCGATTATTCAATTATTCATATATATCAATTATTATTTAAACAATGTTAAATAATTCATAAAAGTTATTTTTATTATAAATATCAAATAATTATTTTTGATTTATTTAATTGAAAAAAAAAAATTTTAAAATCAATTGAGTATTGAACCGTGTATTCAATTGTTAATTAATAATTATTTAAACAATGTTAAATAATTTATAAAAATTTTTTTATTATAAATATCGAATAATTATTTTTGATTTATTTAATTGAAAAGAAAAAATTTTAAAATCAATTGAATATTGAACCGTATATTCAATTGTTAATTAATAATTATTTAATCTGTGGCCATACTCGCACCTTAAAGGCTTAGTTACCGACATATTTCGCCTTTCCCCAAGTTTCAGCAAAATCACTGGCTTTTCATGTATATTTTTCCCCTTTTTTTTCGTATATTTTTGGGTAGGGATTTTTTAGCGGGAGTGGGGTTTTGGGAGAGGCAGTTTGTCTCAACCAAGCAACACGATCGCTCTCTTCGCTTTTGGATCTTGGACGAACCAGACCTATATGTAGGGACTCGTGGCGAGCTGGAAATGTACCAGTCCACGAAGCATGCTTGGCCATGACTCTGGATATAAACCAGGAGTCTGGATTTACCAAGATGCGTAATTATTTAGATTAGGTATGGCCGTCCCCGTTCACTAGGAGTTCCTGGTGAAGGGTTGACGAAGTGTTTGTTATTAATTTTGGTTTATTAATTTGTGTTTTATATTTTGTGTCTTTGTTCTCTGGATGAGCCAACAGACAAAGGCTTTTGCGTTTTGTAATAATGTAGAGTCAGTGTCCGTGTCCCCTTTATTATTATTATTATTATTACGTTCGGTTCGCGGGTACTTATTACTCTTATTATTATTATGTGGGTTATTTTGATTATTTGAGATTATTTGGAATTATTTGGATTATTTGGATTATTAATTTTGGATTATATTTTATGTATATTTTTGGCTATTTCGTGAAATAAATATTATTTGAGTTTACTGGAATTATTATTATTGTTTGTGTTATTTATTTAAAAGTTGTTATTAATTTATTATTACCAGCAGGCATTTTGATAAACTTTATCCGGCCCTTCTACCACGACCAGCACACTGAGCGACCCCGAGGCATTCCTCTAGGCAGTTTGCTTCCCCCCTGTATATGTGTGTATTAGTGTAATTGAGGTATATGTGTGATTAGCTGTTTTACGTCTTTTTTTAGCGATTTGAAAAAGACAGGGTTTTAATGTAAGTCGTTTCGGTCTTTTACGGCGAATTGAAAAGATCAGGGTTTTAATTAGTTTGTTTTCGGGCTTTTACGGCGAAATAAAAGCACCAGGAGTTGCTCCAGATTTTAATTAATTATGTTTTTGGTTTGTCAAGATTTGAGAAATATCGGTAAGATTGAGTACATTTGTGTGTGTGAATGGGAAACTGTCCGAGAAGGTAACCTGGCAGAAATGTCATGTTACAAAACAATGTTAAATAATTTATAAAAATTATTTTTATTATAAATATCAAATAATTATTTTTGATTTATTTAATTGAAAAGAAAAACTTTTAAAATCAATTGAGTATTGAACCGTGTATTCAATTGTTAATTAATAATTATTTAAACAATGTTAAATAATTTATAAAAATTATTTTTATTATAAATATTAAATTATTATTTTTGACTTATTTCATTGAAAAGAAAAAATTTTAAAATCAATTGAATATTGAACCGTATATTCAATTGTTAACTAATAATTATTTAAACAATGTTAAATAATTTATAAAAATTATTTTTATTATAAATATCAAATAATTATTTTTGATTTATTTAATTGAAAAGAAAAAATTTTAAAATAAATTGAATATTAAACCGAATATTCAATTATTCATATATGATTGTTTAAACAATTTTGAATAATTCATTGAAAGTAAATTTTAATAATAATATCAAATACATTTATTTGATTTATTTTATTGGGAAAAAAAATTTTTAAAATAAATTGAATATTAAACCGAATATTTAATTATTCATATATATTAATAATTATTGAAACAATGTTAAATAATTCATAAAAGTTATTTTTATTATAAATATCAAATAATTATTTTTGATTTATTTAATTGAAAAGAAAAAATTTTAAAATCAATTGAGTATTGAACCGTGTATTCAATTGTTAATTAATAATTATTCAAACAATGTTAAATAATTTATAAAAATTATTTTTATTATAAATATCGAATAATTATTTTCGATTTATTTAATTGAAAAGAAAAAATTTTAAAATCAATTGAATATTAAACCGTATATTCAATTGTTAATTAATAATTATTTAAACAATGTTAAATACTTTATAAAAATTATTTTTATTATATATATCAAATAATTATTTTTGATTTATTTAATTGAAAAGAAAAATTTTTTAAAATTGTTTCAATATTGAATCGTATATTCAATTGTTAATTAATCATTATTTAAACAATGTTAAATAATTTATAAAAATTATTTTTATTATAAATATCAAATAATTATTTTTGATTTATTTAATTGAAAAGAAATAATTTTTGAATCAATTGAATATTGAACTGTATATTCAATTGTTAATTAATAATTATTTAAACAATTTTGAATAATTCATTGAAAGTAATTTTAATAATAATATCAAATACATTTAGTTGATTTATTTTATTGGGAAAAAAAAATTTTAAAATAAATTGAATATTAAACCGAATATTCGATTATTCATATATATTAATTATTATTTAAACAATGTTAAATAATTCATAAAAGTTATTTTTATTATAAATATCAAATAATTATTTTTGATTTATTTAATTGAAAAGAAATAATTTTAAAATCAATTGAGTATTGAACCGTGTATTCAATTGTTAATTAATAATTATTCAAACAATGTTAAATAATTTATAAAAATTATTTTTATTATAAATATCGAATAATTATTTTTGATTTATTTAATTGAAAAAAAAAAATTTTAAAATCAATTGAATATTGAACCGTATATTCAATTGTTAATTAATCATTATTTAAACAATGTTAAATACTTTATAAAAATTATTTTTATTATATATATCAAATAATTATTTTTGATTTATTTAATTGAAAAGAAAAATTTTTTAAAATCAATTGAGTATTGAACCGTGTATTCAATTGTTAATTAATAATTATTCAAACAATGTTAAATAATTTATAAAAATTATTTTTATTATAAATATCGAATAATTATTTTTGATTTATTTAATTGAAAAGAAAAAATTTTAAAATCAATTGAATATTGAACCGTATATTCAATTGTTAATCAATCATTATTTAAACAATGTTAAATAATTTATAAAAATGATTTTTATTATAAATATCAAATAATTATTTTTGATTTATTTAATTGAAAAGAAGAAATTTTAAAATCAATTGAGTATTGAACCGTTTATTCAATTGTTAATTAATAATTATTTAAACAATGTTAAATAATTTATAAAAATTATTTTTATTATAAATATCGAATAATTATTTTTGATTTATTTAATTAAAAAGAAAAATCTTTAAAATCAAATGAATATTGAACCGTATATTCAATTGTTAATTAATCATTATTTAAACAATGTTAAATAATTTATAAAAATTATTTTTATTATAAATATCAAATAATTATTTTTGATTTATTTAATTGAAAAGAAAAATTTTTTAAAATTGTTTCAATATTGAATCGTATATTCAATTGTTAATTAATCATTATTTAAACAATGTTAAATAATTTATAAAAATTATTTTTATTATAAATATCGAATAATTATTTTTGATTTATTTAATTAAAAAGAAAAATCTTTAAAATCAAATGAATATTGAACCGTATATTCAATTGTTAATTAATAATTATTTAAACAATGTTAAATAATTTATAAAAATTATTTTTATTATAAATATTAAATTATTATTTTTGACTTATTTCATTGAAAAGAAAAAATTTTAAAATCAATTGAATATTGAACCGTATATTCAATTGTTAATTAATAATTATTTAAACAATGTTAAATAATTTATAAAAATTATTTTTATTATAAATATCAAATAATTTTTTTTTGATTTATTTAATTGAAAAGAAAAAATTTTAAAATAAATTGAATATCAAACCGAATATTCAATTATTCATATATAATTGTTTAAACAATTTTGAATAATTCATTGAAAGTAAATTTTAATAATAATATCAAATACATTTATTTGATTTATTTTATTGGGAAAAAAAATTTTTAAAATAAATTGAATATTAAACCGAATATTTAATTATTCATATATATTAATAATTATTGAAACAATGTTAAATAATTCATAAAAGTTATTTTTATTATAAATATCAAATAATTATTTTTGATTTATTTAATTGAAAAGAAAAAATTTTAAAATCAATTGAGTATTGAACCGTGTATTCAATTGTTAATTAATAATTATTCAAACAATGTTAAATAATTTATAAAAATTATTTTTATTATAAATATCGAATAATTATTTTCGATTTATTTAATTGAAAAGAAAAAATTTTAAAATCAATTGAATATTAAACCGTATATTCAATTGTTAATTAATAATTATTTAAACAATGTTAAATACTTTATAAAAATTATTTTTATTATATATATCAAATAATTATTTTTGATTTATTTAATTGAAAAGAAAAATTTTTTAAAATTGTTTCAATATTGAATCGTATATTCAATTGTTAATTAATCATTATTTAAACAATGTTAAATAATTTATAAAAATTATTTTTATTATAAATATCAAATAATTATTTTTGATTTATTTAATTGAAAAGAAATAATTTTTGAATCAATTGAATATTGAACTGTATATTCAATTGTTAATTAATAATTATTTAAACAATTTTGAATAATTCATTGAAAGTAATTTTAATAATAATATCAAATACATTTAGTTGATTTATTTTATTGGGAAAAAAAAATTTTAAAATAAATTGAATATTAAACCGAATATTCGATTATTCATATATATTAATTATTATTTAAACAATGTTAAATAATTCATAAAAGTTATTTTTATTATAAATATCAAATAATTATTTTTGATTTATTTAATTGAAAAGAAATAATTTTAAAATCAATTGAGTATTGAACCGTGTATTCAATTGTTAATTAATAATTATTCAAACAATGTTAAATAATTTATGAAAATTATTTTTATTATAAATATCGAATAATTTATTTCGATTTATTCAATTGAAAAGAAAAAATTTTAAAATCAATTGAATATTAAACCGTATATTCAATTGTTAATTAATAATTATTTAAACAATGTTAAATACTTTATAAAAATTATTTTTATTATATATATCAAATAATTATTTTTGATTTATTTAATTGAAAAGAAAAATTTTTTAAAATTGTTTCAATATTGAATCGTATATTCAATTGTTAATTAATCATTATTTAAACAATGTTAAATAATTTATAAAAATTATTTTTATTATAAATATCAAATAATTATTTTTGATTTATTTAATTGAAAAGAAATAATTTTTGAATCAATTGAATATTGAACTGTATATTCAATTGTTAATTAATAATTATTTAAACAATTTTGAATAATTCATTGAAAGTAATTTTAATAATAATATCAAATACATTTAGTTGATTTATTTTATTGGGAAAAAAAAATTTTAAAATAAATTGAATATTGAACCGAATATTCGATTATTCATATATATTAATTATTATTTAAACAATGTTAAATAATTCATAAAAGTTATTTTTATTATAAATATCAAATAATTATTTTTGATTTATTTAATTGAAAAGAAATAATTTTGAAATCAATTGAGTATTGAACCGTGTATTCAATTGTTAATTAATAATTATTCAAACAATGTTAAATAATTTATAAAAATTATTTTTATTATAAATATCAAATAATTATTTTTGATTTATTTAATTGAAAAGAAGAAATTTTAAAATCAATTGAGTATTGAACCGTGTATTCAATTGTTAATTAATAATTATTTAAACAATGTTAAATAATTTATAAAAATTATTTTTATTATAAATATCGAATAATTATTTTTGATTTATTTAATTAAAAAGAAAAATCTTTAAAATCAAATGAATATTGAACCGTATATTCAATTGTTAATTAATAATTATTTAAACAATGTTAAATAATTTATAAAAATTATTTTTATTATAAATATTAAATTATTCTTTTTGACTTATTTCATTGAAAAGAAAAAATTTTAAAATCAATTGAATATTGAACCGTATATTCAATTGTTAATTAATAATTATTTAAACAATGTTAAATAATTTATAAAAATTATTTTTATTATAAATATCAAATAATTTTTTTTTGATTTATTTAATTGAAAAGAAAAAATTTTAAAATAAATTGAATATCAAACCGAATATTCAATTATTCATATATAATTGTTTAAACAATTTTGAATAATTCATTGAAAGTAAATTTTAATAATATCAAATACATCTATTTGATTTATTTTATTGGGAAAAAAAATTTTTAAAATAAATTGAATATTAAACCGAATATTTAATTATTCAAATATATTAATAATTATTGAAACAATGTTAAATAATTTATAAAAGTTATTTTTATTATAAATATCAAATAATTATTTTTGATTTATTCAATTGAAAAGAAAAAATTTTAAAATCAATTGAGTATTGAACCGTATATTCAATTGTTAATTAATCATTATTTAAACAATGTTAAATACTTTATAAAAATTATTTTTATTATATATATCAAATAATTATTTTTGATTTATTTAATTGAAAAGAAAAATTTTTTAAAATCAATTGAGTATTGAACCGTGTATTCAATTGTTAATTAATAATTATTCAAACAATGTTAAATAATTTATAAAAATTATTTTTATTATAAATATCGAATAATTATTTTTGATTTATTTAATTGAAAAAAAAAAATTTTAAAATCAATTGAATATTGAACCGTATATTCAATTGTTAATTAATCATTATTTAAACAATGTTAAATACTTTATAAAAATTATTTTTATTATATATATCAAATAATTATTTTTGATTTATTTAATTGAAAAGAAAAATTTTTTAAAATCAATTGAGTATTGAACCGTGTATTCAATTGTTAATTAATAATTATTCAAACAATGTTAAATAATTTATAAAAATTATTTTTATTATAAATATCGAATAATTATTTTTGATTTATTTAATTGAAAAGAAAAAATTTTAAAATCAATTGAATATTGAACCGTATATTCAATTGTTAATCAATCATTATTTAAACAATGTTAAATAATTTATAAAAATTATTTTTATTATAAATATCAAATAATTATTTTTGATTTATTTAATTGAAAAAAAAAAATTTTAAAATCAATTGAGTATTGAACCGTGTATTCAATTGTTAATTAATAATTATTTAAACAATGTTAAATAATTTATAAAAATTATTTTTATTATAAATATCGAATAATTATGTTTGATTTATTTAATTAAAAAGAAAAATCTTTAAAATCAAATGAATATTGAACCGTATATTCAATTGTTAATTAATATTTATTCAAACAATGTTAAATAATTTATAAAAATTATTTTTATTATAAATATCAAATAATTATTTTTATTTATTTAATTGAAAAGAAAAATTTTTAAAATCAACTGGATACTGAACCGTATATTCAATTGTTAATTAATAATTATTTAAACAATGTTAAATAATTTATGAAATTATTTTTATTATAAATGTTAAATTATTATTTTTGACTTATTTCATTGAAAAGAAAAAATTTTAAAATCAATTGAGTATTGAACCGTGTATTCAATTGTTAATTAATAATTATTCAAACAATGTTAAATAATTTATAAAAATTATTTTTATTATAAATATCGAATAATTATTTTTGATTTATTTAATTGAAAAGAAAAAATTTTAAAATCAATTGAATATTGAACCGTATATTCAATTGTTAATCAATAATTATTTAAACAATGTTAAATACTTTATAAAAATTATTTTTATTATAAATATCAAATAATTATTTTTGATTTATTTAATTGAAAAGAAAAATTTTTTAAAATTGATTCAATATTGAATCGTATATTCAATTGTTAATTAATCATTATTTAAACAATGTTAAATAATTTATAAAAATTATTTTTATTATAAATATCAAATAATTATTTTTGATTTATTTAATTGAAAAGAAAAAATTTTAAAATCAATTGAGTATTGAACCGTGTATTCAATTGTTAATTAATAATTATTTAAACAATGTTAAATATTTTATAAAAATTATTTTTATTATAAATATCGAATAATTATTTTTGATTTATTTAATTAAAAAGAAAAAATTTTAAAATCAATTGAATATTGAACCGTATATTCAATTGTTAATTAATAATTATTTAAACAATGTTAAGTAATTTATAAAAATTATTTTTATTATATGATAATTTTATATATTTTTTTTTTATTGATAGGATAATGATTTTTAAAGATTTATGAAATAGATGTTTATTTAGTTATCTTATTTATAATCAACTATTGTTTAAATAACTACAAAACACAAAAGAAAAGTATTTAATTAATAATCATTTAATTTATAACATTAATTATCTTGTTCAAATATTAAAATTGATATATAAAAAAATTTTCATTATTATTTTTTTGTATTTTGCTATTATTTGAACAATTATTATATATTTTTTTTTTATTATTATCGATCGAGGGGTTTATTTATTTTTTTTTTTTTGGGTCACATCTGAAATCGCGAAATCCCGACTTAAGCTCGATTTTAATTACGCGGTTCTAATTTGCTGAAATTCCGTCGATAAAAGAAAACACATATAAACTGAAAATCCGAAAGCGCGTCCTAAACGAGTATTTTATTATAAACAATTTCGGGCGTGCTTCTAAAAAAATTGCTGAAAAAGACCGAAATCGCGACCTAATTAATTATATATTATTTTTTTTTTAATAAATTATTCACTTAGAAATGAGAACAATTAAAAGTAATGAAAATAAATTAGACTTTACCCGTTACCAAAATTAGAAAATGAAATAAGCGCATGCATAGGGTTGAAACAGGAATTAAAACTAAATTTTTCAAAATGGCCGTCGCCCGCAATAGAATTACTTTTTCTTTATTCCGACTTTACTTTTTTTCTTCTCTTTTATTTTGACTATACACTGCACATTTTTTTTTTATTATTTTTTTTTTCACTTTCCCCTTTTCTTTTTTTTTTCACTTCTTTTTTTTTTTATAAATAAAATTTATTGTTTTACAATTTATAATAAATAGTAAATTACGAGAGAAGAAAAAAAAATTGAGAAAAATAATGTAATAATAAAAAAAAACTCACGTGATTTTGTAACGCAAGATTTTACATCCCCTCGCGCGCGTTTTTCCACTCAAATCCGGACGAGCCCCCATGTAATATATTGGCGAATTTATTAACCCGATTTATATTGAATGAATTAATTACTACGACCGAATATATGTATAATATTTGTGCCTTTATTTAGTCTAGCCGTACAGCATTTTCGACAGGGATTTTAGCACGCGGGAAATACGGACGGAAAGGATAGATAAAATTTACAGTTCAAACCACGAGGAATTTAATTGAGTTTAATTTTATAATTTAAAGATGATAATGGAACACTTGATTTTAGCACTGTTCACTGGTTATATTCACTACTTAAATTTACACTGACTCGAATTTTAGATTGAGAAAGAAATATGTCACAAATAATTGAAAGAAAAAGGAATCTATTACGTTCGGCCAGGGCTGTTAAAAAATATATATATATATTTATTTGTACTTACTCTGATGATCTGGATCTAGTGTGAGCTGTCAAATCGCACGTGGTCCGTGGTTGAGTTTCAATGGATGGTATACGGGTGGATGTAGGATTAATAATTCTGACGATCGTAGAATTATTAATAATAATTTAAAATGTTCAACACTTGGTATAATTGGATTTACACGATTTATTTCGGTTGAACTTAATAATCGGTTAAATTACAAACAAAAAAAAATTATGTTACAGTTGCTGAAGCAACTGTGCTTTCCCTGCGGGGGGAATTTTAATTTTAATTTTTATTTTATTGGAAATTGAGGTAATGAATAAAAATGAATCCTGAATAGAAATATTTATTTTTCATTGTTACAATTCGTAAAGTTTATTCAATTTTCGTTCATTTTGCTTGTTCCTTCTAGTAGGTCATCTTCATTTCCGGAATCGCATTCTTCTACCTTTTTAAATTCTTTGTTTTTATTTATTTTGTTGTACCATGATTTTATTCTGTGAATGTTTAATATCTATTTATAAAATTTCCATATTATATTTTTTTTTTTTTACTTTACTTTTTTCCCTCTGTTGAATTAGGATTTAGTGTTTTTGTCGTTCTTGAAGTCGTTGTTAAATTTTTAATCTTTTTATATTCATTTATTTTCAATTCCTTTAGTGCTATCACGTCACCCTTTTTTCCCTCAAAACTTTCTGCCTCTTCATTCCACATATTTAATTCAATCTGAAATATATATTTTTTAGTAAATTTAGTATCTTTAGTCTGTTTCAGTAGTTTTTTTTTTCATCTAAATTTGATTTTACTTCGTAATCACTGTCGTCTGCTAATGATATTGTTCTTTTTCTTAATAACCGTCCTGTCATTGAATATATAAATTCCACTTCCTTTATTTTTGTTATGATTGCGATTATATCTATAAAAAATCACTACCAGTATTAATAATATTCGTTTTTTTTTATTTAAAAATAATTTAACCTGTAAATGAATTATTCGGTAAATGTACGATTTCTTCTATATTTCTAAACTCGAAATTAATTTTTGGAATATTTTCGTTCTCATCTTCGTCTTCCAAGTTTATACTAGACTCTACTGGTATCATTATTTCTTTATTATTTATTGATGGGTATAGTTCATTAACTTTTCTCACTAATCCTCCAATGATTGTATATATTTTGTTTATCTGTTACATATAATAATTGATCATTTCAATAATCATTCATTCTAAAAAATTTTTTGTTTAATAAATTTCATTGATAATCGTACCTCAATTAATCCATGATATTTATTTGCAGCTTCTCCAAAAAAACTACATCTTATTTTGTCACTTTCATCACTTATGTCGATCGTAAATTTTTTGCCCGTTCCTCGTTCGTTTTTCCATTCTTTTATATCACTTTTATGTATAATTCTTGCTCGAACTGTATCACTTTATTTGAATTTTTAATTTAATTTTTAACTTATGTTTATTATATTTATTTCTAATTTTTTATTTACCATATTGTGTTTATTTTTAAATTTGCTATTTTTATAATTTTTCTTTTCATCGTTGTATCTTTTGTTGTGTTTTTTTCATTGAGTTTAATTTTTTTTTCTTCATGTTTTTGATTATCCCCTTCTTGTTTTCTTTTACCCATTTTGATTATATTGGCTGTTGATTTTGAAAAATTCTCTTTGATCTGTTCACAAATTGGTTAAAAATGATCGATGTTTTCTTTTTTTTTTTTTATTGATTCATTAATGTGAAGTTGTTCCATCGTTTTTGTTTTTTATTTTTATGTCAGAAATTGTGGTTATTATATGTTGTAAATGAATTGTAACTGAAATGGATCATCATTCTCCACATTACTATATTTTAGGTGATTATTATGTCGTACTTTTTTTTCTGTTTTTATCCTTTATACTTTTATCTTTTAAATTTTTGTTCGTAATATAATGATAATTATTATTCATTAAATACATTTTTCTTTATATTCCTTTGAAGTGATTTTTCCTTTAAATTTCTCATATTTATCGTATTTTTCTTTATATTCAGTGATTTTTCCTTTAAATTTATCATATTTATCGTATTTTTCTTTATATTTAGTGATCTTCCCATGAAATTTTCGTATATTTTCTTCATATTTACTGATAGTTCTGTGATATTTTCCCATATTTATCGTGTTTTTCTTTATATTCAGTGATTTTCCCTTTAAAATTTCTCATATTTATCGTATTTTTTTTTATATTCAATGTTTTTTTCTAGATATTTTCATATATTTTTCTGTATTTTCCTTTATATTTACTGATATTTTACCATTTTTATCGTATTTTTCTTTATATTCAGTAATTTTTCCTTTCAATTTATCATATTTATCGTATTTTTCTTTATATTTAGTGATCTTCCCATGAAATTTTCGTATATTTCCTTCATATTTACTGATAGTTATGTGATATTTTCCCATATTTATCGTGTTTTTCTTTATATTCAGTGATTTTCCCTTTAAAATTTCTCATATTTATCGTATTTTTCTTTATATTCAATGTTTTTTTCTAGATATTTTCATATATTTTTCTGTATTTTCCTTTATATTTACTGATATTTTATCATTTTTATCGTATTTTTCTTTATATTCAGTGTTTTTTTCTCGATATTTTCATATATTTTTCTGTATTTTTCTTTATATTTACAAAATTTATCGTATTTAGATTAATTAAGGGACTTAGAATATTTTCGGGGGGGGGGGTCTACCATGGGGGGGGGGGGGGGGGTCCAGATGAAAAGCGAAAACAATAGGAAATTAAAATTCCCTAAAAAAGAATGTCTTTTACACAGTTATTCTATTTGAATTTAATATAAAAATTAGAATAATTTATTATACACTTGACTTATTTAGATTATATTTATTCTCTTTTACCTTCGTTTAAGCGTTTTACATTGACCACATGTATTTTATCTTTATGGAGATTAATATTGGTAAAAATGAGTTTTAATAAATTCAATTTTATTATAAAATTATTATCCAAATTTAACGCGTGAATTTATTTAGTTAAATAAAATAGAATTGATCGGAATTTTATTAATCTAAAATGAATCAGACTGATGAATATATTTCAGTTGAGAACACGTGCAAAGTATATAAAGATACAAGATACATTTTATACGTATAAAAAGAGAGATACTAGGCCAATGTAACTCGGTCGAACTCCAGTGATGGAAGAGGACGATGCAAGGTGCACATCAGAAATTCTTGCAAGTCCTCGGTGACGCTCGGGTTTTTCCGTGCGTCGTGAACACCCTCTATATTTATGAGGCCTCGTAAGCGCCCTTACGATATAACTAAGGCCCAAATACTTGTCGTCGGTAATGGTGCAAAAATGGCCCCCATTACGGCGGCAAGTTTAAATAGGAATATAAATAAAATAAAAAAATTTATTTGACTACCGCAGGTCGTAACAATCCCAAAAGTTATAACGATTTTAAAAAAACGTGAAAAATCATTGCTTAATTATATTTAAGCAATGATTTAAGTTTACCATGGCCCTAGCCGGAGTATTGAAAATTTTTAATTTTTAAAGGGTAACGCGGGCCCACGCCCCAACAAACGTTACCAGATCTTTTTTTTCTTTAGGATGGTTTAGGACCACGACCTATCCATTCTACTAATTGATATTTTTTGGGAGATTTTGATGTAGTCATTTTTTTTTTTTTTTTGTTTTCAATTAAACTTTACATTCAATTACTTTTCAAGTTTCTCTACGCTTTGGTTTTTTCATTTCTAGTCTTTATTTATATAATAATATATTTTTATTGTATCACTTGTATTGCAAACTATTGAATATACTTCACTATAAAAATGTTGATACAACAATATCACACAACCCTCTACGCGTTTTGCAACAGTTTTTTTCTTATTGTTTTTTTTTTTCATGCTCTGTTCCTCATTTGTTTTTCTAATCATCATCCCTCTGTTTTTCAACTATCTCGCGGATTTAAAAACATTGGGTTGTGTGTTTTCATCATCAAAGTGTGTGTGATATTTTCAATATGGCGGCACCATAATTATCCCTCAGCTATCCCCGGCGACAGAGATACCTATTTTGTCGCAAAACATGAAAATTCAACCTGATTTTTGGCTTAATTTGTATCCTTTTCAATGGTTTACATCAAACGACTAAATCACTTTCAGGCGTTTCTATGATATCCCTGGTACAGGTGATAATTTTATGTAAGGAATAGCTATCAAGTATATTGTTATCAAGAATCAGTTAATTATATTATAATATTTGAATATAATTATATTTGAAAATTTAATAACAAAACAAAATTTATTGCTTAAACACCACATGAAAAACAATTTCAAGATAAATTTGGACCAAGTATTGATAATAGTCCACTATTTACTAATATGAAAAATACAAAAAATGGAATGCCTGGTGTATGTATAAAAAATAAATATAAATTAATAACACTTCATTCGGTTGATAATCATGTACAAATATTACCAACAAAACAAAACATAAAAAATTAATATTTCATGATTCTGATGAGCATATTTATACATATTTATTTAAAAGATTTGAAGATTTACATCTTGATGGAAGAATAATGCAATTTTAACAATATGTAATACAATGATGTCTAACAATAGTGATACTAAAAAAAAACAATATGGAGAGAGGAGCCCAAAGCGAGGCAGACTCATTGTTTTCTAGGGGAACCTGACGTAAAGGTAGCACGACAGCTACAAAATTTGACTAGGACCCAGTTGAGGCTGGTAGTGGGCCTGGTGACGGGACACTGCAGGCTCAACGCATATCTGAAAAAGATAGGGTTAGGTCGGGACGACACTTGTCGCAAATGTGATGAGGGAATGGAAGAGACAGCAAGTCATATATTATGTTATTGTATAGGCTTGGCTGAGCTAAGATTTCGATGCTTTGGTAAACATTTTTGTGAACCAGAAGAAATAATGAAGCTATATTATCAATGGAGTAGAGGAATTACAAATGTTCTTTCTGGAGTATCAAGTGAAAAATTTAATTGTAATGTGACCATTTTATTTTCAATGTTATTTAATGAAACTGTTTTTGTACCTGCTTGTTGACGATTTTGAAGCTCCCAGGCATCATGCATTCCAGATTGCATCACGTTATTATTACTCCAAATTTCATCATATATGGGTTGTTGTGGTTTCCACTCAATACCATCAATTAAAATTCTATCTTCAATACGAAAAATTCTTGTGATTTCTAAAACTTATTTATCTTTTAGTAGCACCATATTGTTTGGACGTTTTAGTGACAGTATTTTATTTTTATACTTAATTTTTTTTATTGCATTCTGTGTTTCTTTTAATACTTCACATTCCGGTATTAATTCTGCTCGTTTATCTAAACAAGACTCTTCATGTAACCGTCGACATAGCTGGGCAAGTTTATGAGTAGATGAGCGGGGTAGTCGTTTTAATTTACCTAAATAATTTTCAAAGGCAAACGCATTTATTTCACTCAAACTACAACCTATGTTACTAACATCATCAGCAACATGTATCATGTTATGCATATTAATCGAAGCAGACTTTTCTCCGTATATTTCAATTGACTCTAAAAAAAATTCTCGAAACACATTTCTTGCAAGATTCACATACTTCTGTGCAGTATTTATGCATTACAATAGTCTTAATGCATAATGAAACATAAAAAAATGGTTATACCATTGTCTATCTAACATACCTTTAAGGAACACAGGTCCAACATACAATGCAAAGAACTTAAGTTCTGTGTCTTTGTATTTAGTGAAATCTAATAAATCTCTTGTTTTACGTTGGAACTCTTCAGGTACTTGAGGATGTAAAATTCTTAACCTTAACTTAATTCTTAACTTCAGACTTATACTCACTACTGACTCGATTTGTGAACTTGAAAAAAACCAATATTCTAGTATTTTTTCCATTACTCCCATAAAGCTGAGATGCATGAAGTCCAACACGGATGAGGTTACCATATTAATTCTTGGTCTTATAAAACAAAATAATGATGCTGCGATACGATGGCCTACTTCGAGGTTATCTCTGAAAGCAGCATCTTCCCGTGGCTCTGAGTCAGCATCAAGAAATACTGTTCTACTCATTCTGGTAGTACCTTCAACTCTGCATCTCTCACAAGCATGTTTCCCTGCATGACCTTGTATACCTTTTAAAAATGCTCGAGCTGGAGTATCTGCTATGAAGCAATGTATTTCAATTTGAAAGTGTTTACCAGATATTTTAATGCCGTTTTCAAGCAGTGTATTAATTTCAAATAGATATTTTGCCAAATACTCAGTTGGACATCTTGGTCTGGACCTACCACAGTATACAGCGACTATAAAAGGCTCAAAATCAAGTTCTCTTGAATATACTTTACATTGTAAAGGCCACATTTCCAAACAGCACATGTTTTGCACAGTCGAATTCATAATTCAAATATTAAAATAAACACTATTTCATCTTATTTGTTAAATTCACGCGGTAATTCTGATATAAATATTATTATATTATTTTATGCATGTTAACCAATTTTCAGTGCAATTCGTTTAACAAAGAAAGGAAAGTATTTCCTGATAGTTATTTTGGATTTTTAATTTTGGTTAGTTGTTGCGTTTAGCTCAAATTAATAAATAAACCAGATAACATTCTTGATAATTGGTCCGAGAAGGTAACGGGTAGAAATGCCACGTTACAAATGGCGCCCAAACAGGGACCCGTCATCAAGAAAAATTTTAAAATCAAGTTTTAATAATTAAACGCGATATTAACTGAGATTTATTTGCTTAACGATTCCATTGTTTATAATTTAATTATCTGTAAAGTGCGATATCGTTAAGTATTTTCGCGCAATATTTATTGAAAACTCCGCTTAATCACTTAATTAATTATGTACAACGCGATTTTATTTTTTTTTGGGTTAAAATAATATATATATATGTAGAAACCCTAAATGAAATTAAAAAAAAAAAAAAAAAAAAAAAAAGAATATACCAATTTAAATATTCGCGCGGTTATCGGCCATCTTTAGTAGCTGTCGCTAGTGACCATGCGCACGCAAGTTTGCATGTACGAGTGTAAGGGCGTTGAAAGCATTTCAGCTGGTTGTACAACCGACTGGCCTCGCCTTGTTTTTTGCGTCCATTGCGACCACATCGCCTTGTATAAATGTGACAGCTGCCATTACATCTTTATGGGGAAATCGTGTTTGAGAAAAATTAAATTGTTTATTGAGTTCAAAATTAGTGCTAGTTGAGTTTGTAAATTAATATATATATATTGTTGAATTGCAAAGGAGAAAGAAAAGGTAATTATATTTATTTTAATTACTGGCTTTGTGTGACTTTGTGGTTACCCACGAGGTCTACAAATAAAATAAAATACCGGGTGACGACCGTCACCGTGGGTTTATTATTTTATTTTATTATTTATAAAATTAAAATTTTTTTTTTGTTTTGAAAAAAAAATTATAAAAAAAAAAAAAAGAAAATCATCGGGCCTTTGTTGCCAGGGGCCCTTTGTCGTTGCGCGTCTCTCTTTCTCTCTGTTTTTTTTTTTGGACGCAGCCATTTTAAAATCAGGCGACATAAAGGATCTCCTTTGTGCTGCTTGTCGGGCGTGAGTTGCATCATCTCTTTTGTTTAATAATTTATTATCAGGATTAGTTAAATAATTATTAAACAATTATTATAAAAATTAATTTTTACATTGTTTTACTTATAATAATTTTTCTTTTTATTTTTTTTTGTTTATAAATTAAATATAAACTGTGTAGTTGAATTTACTCGGATTAGTTTAATAAATAAATTGTTGCTAGCTGGCGACTCAGTTACTAAATTAATCTATTTATTTAACAATTGAACTTTAGAGTAGATTGTTAGGGAATAATTTAATCACAGTAATTGGCCAAACAGTTATTATTGAATTATTCCACGCGGTTTGAGTCATTGTCAATTAATTAAGGTAACTAACTACTCAGGTACCAACTCAATTAATTAATTAATTTATCAGACGGGTAAATTATTGTTAGTACAGCAATTAGACGTTGTCTTGGCCAACTCAGGACCTAATTGGTTAAATTGTTTAACAATTAAAATCACGCTTAGTCAATAAATCGATCGTCGATTTATCGATTATTTACAATATACTGGGGAATCATCTCATTCTTGAGTAAAATTAATATTATCTAATTCTGACATAACTTTCGGGAAAATTAAAAATTATTAATTTCAATTTTGATTTATTTTATCGTCTCCTTTCACCATTGAATTGACCCATTAAATCAAATTGATTTGTTGATCAGTCATTATGTCGAATAGCACGTTAGTCGTTAAAAGGCGAGGTAGACCACCGCGTAACCCTCCAACTTCAGAAGGTACGGCTAGTTCAACAACTGAGTTGAACAGAGATCCAGCTACTGGATCCTCGATAGTTGATGGTGCTCCAGTGAAGGTTACTCTAACACAGGCATCACCAGAGGATCAAGCAGTTGGTGGCTCTAGTCGACAGCCATCTCGCCCAGACTCTTTTCTTTCTTCCATAGGACGTATTGGGGACTTATTTAGTGATGAGGTTACTACCGGAGGGAATAACAATTCAGTAGACCCTCCTCTGCTCCTTGATCAGCGTATCACCACCCCGAGAAGTCAAATTCCATTATCAATGCCTCGCGTTGAGGATTGGGTTCTTGAACTTTCAGGCGGTGAATCTAATCCACCCCTGGCAAAAAAATCCACCAAGACCAACAAAATTTCAAAAGAAAAACCACCAGTGCCATTAATACCGCATGTCAATGACTTGTTTTGTGACCATGAAGGCCCAATTCTTCGCAGTAGGGTCAGCTTGCGTAAACCAATTGGTGTTGATCCACCAAGTCATCAGTTTGATTCTGATGATGTGCTACGTGGACGCGAACTACAGCGTCAGCAAAAGACTAAAACCCAGGCGGATGACCATCAGGTTTTAAGTTCTAAGTCGCGTCGCCTCCCAGAGGTATCATGTGTTCCAAGACGTCAGGAATATCCGGAAGACAACTTGGAATATTTGGAGCCACCGCGTAGTCAGGGAACTAGAATCCTGTTGTATGATCAACGAGACTCTGGTGATTATACTCGTCCCCAACCACCAAAGCGTCCACGGGTTAACTCAGGTCGTCTTGATTACGACCTGGAATACCAGGATGCTCCGCGCCGCCGAGTAATTAGTCCGTCAGTAGAAGACCTTCGAATTTCAGAACCGGATTCTCGTAGTCAAAATCCTGTACTTAGGATACTTCTGAATTGTCATCTCCAATTCTCTGGTAAGCCAGGGGAGGATGTGGAAGAATTTCTCTTCAGAATTGACCAAACTCGAGAAATCACAGGTACTTCCGACCGGGAAATCCTTGCGGCTCTTTCCTTTTGCCTTCGTGGTCCTGCTCTAATTTGGTTCATGAAACATCTTGAAGAGTTGCATGGTTGGGAAGCTGCCCGAGAAGCATTTCGTGATAGCTTCGCAGATCCTGACTATCAACGTGCTTTAAGAGAAGAAATTGATAAATGGTCTCAGGGTTCTATGAAATCTATTCGAAGTTACGTTTCATGCATGCAGGGTTTGTTCCAAAGGACCAATCCACCTTGGCCAGAAAGTGAGCGCGTTATATATACGATTAGGAACTTGTTACCTTCGTTCCAACGATTAAATTCTGCACGGACCTGTCCAACAATGAAAGCTGTGGAGGCTGAGGCAACACGACAGGAGAGGATCACCCAGATTGCTCAAACCCGTCGTCCGCCTCCTAGACCAGAACTTTCATTATGCCCAGGTTTCGCTTGCCCAACAACTCGCACTGTGACTTCTGGTCAGTCTCGTCCGTCACGCACCAATGAAGTACGGACTTCATTTGAAGAAGATAACTTCTATGAGAGTAACTGTAATCACCGACTCGAGGAGGATCTGGTACTTCATGCGCTTCACCGCGAGATTGACCGAGATCGTGATCGGGTAAAACTATCAAAAGTACCACCGAGGATGGAGTAAGGAACTCAGTGTTCACCGCCCATGTCTCCGGTACCTTTGCCTCGTAAAATCATTCGCGATTCGTCTCCAGTTCCAGGTTTCGACTCACAGTTTGAACGCCCTGGTATATCCGGCGGTACGGAAGTAGAATGTTGGAACTGTGAGTCTCGAGGTCATATTCATCGCGACTGCCAAGACCCACGTCGTCGCTTTTGTTATCGTTGTAGAAGACCTGGCGTAACATTAGCTTCTTGTCCGTTTTGTAGTTCGGGAAACGACAATTGAGTCTCACGGAGCCGGTGCCTGAGCCTCAACTGGTAGAGTTAACCCCGGCAAAGTTGACTAGTAAAGTATCCCGGAGTTCTGTGTCAGATCATAGAGTTCTAACTCCGGAAGAAATACTGTCAACCACTCTGTCTCCTCTGGCTGCGGAATTCGTTCCAAAACCAGAACCGAAGATGGAAGTTTCAAAGGACAAGAAGATTACGGCGTTTCACCTTGATTTAATTATTGGTCCACTTGTTATACGAGCTCTTGTAGATTCAGGAGCCAATCGTACGTTTGTTGGTCCAGCTGCTACTCAATTACTGGAGCAACTAGGACTTGAACAGCAAGCTATTCCTCCTAGACGTGTCGTCACCGCAAGTGGACAAGTCGAAACCATATTGTATTCAGTTCAGATAGTTTTAGTGGTAGCGGATAAAGCCACGAAGATGGAAGTTCTGGTACTGCCATCTTTGTCGGAAGATTTTTTCCTAGGAATGGATTTCCTTCAGACGTCTGGGTTGGTGATTGACTTTGGAAATAGGTCGTGGTTTTACCGAGACTGTCCTGAAGTTAAACACTCGTTTGTACCAACCCTCAACGCGTTCAAGGTTCTCTATTGCCACGGGCTGAAAACTCTTGAACCGGATCAAGATGTAAAATTAAACGAACTTTTGTCGAGCAAAATTCCTGAGGTACCACCACCTGGTTCCCCATTTCCTGTCACTCCGCTTACTATCTACGCCTGGTAGATCCGCCAAGGTTGGGACAGAGTTGATAAAATCATCATCTATCCAATTGCCAGTGCAACTTTCTCAAACACCTGAGCCAATCATACTGTCCTTGTCATTAGACAGAATCGGAAACATGCTTCCAGTTTTGGTTTGCCCAAAACAGGTTGGGTCAGCTACGCCTGAACCGGTTAAGGTCACATACGCAGAGGTAACACCATCTAGTAAGACTCTGAAGCATCTTGGTAGCCCTACAAGTAGTGCAGCCAGTGGAGATCAATCACCAGCCACTCTACTCAAGACCGCAACACCACCAACATCTCAGGACCATCCGTCAACTTCAGCGAAAGTCACCAATGAAAAGGTCTCTGAAGAAATCGAGACATTCTTGAAGGACCAGATGGCAGAATCATCAATGTTGACAATGAACAACGAGCCATTAAAGAGAGAAGGTGCAGTGTCTAGAACAGGTTCGCCATTGATGGATAATTTATCAGACGATGGAGATGTCGAGATGTTTTCACCAGTGCTTTCAATAGATATCTCACCACATGAACAGGACGCACTATTGAATTCGGTCTCTTTAAATAAAGTTGAGAAGTTTCCCAAAATTAGCTCAGCTAAACCAGAGGAAGTGGTGTCATTAGAAGTTGTAAAACCACTTAGTCCAGCTAAGGTTGATTTACCATTGGACAAAACCGACTCTGTGTTAACATCAAATTCACTTAGTCCAGCTAACGTTGATTTACCATTGGTCACAACCGACGCTGTATTAACATCAAATCCACCTGGAGCGGCTGAGTTAATTTCAACCAAAGCGGAAAAGAAGAAGAAAAAGAAGAAGAAGAACAACTGGCACTGTCGCTACTGTGGTTCTCGTAAGCATCCAGACCGTCACTGCCCTTCTGCCGGATGGGGAACACCAGCTGACACACCAGCACCAGCTATGCGTCACTCTGCAAGTGCCGAATTGGAACCACGAAAATCTAACCATCAAAAAATTGAAACTAATGCGGAAGCACCGGAGGTATTGGGAACAGCTCCATTGAGTGTTACGTCTGGAATCATATACGCTGGACGTGGACGTGGAAGAGGTAGACTCAGACTCAACACTACAAGTAGTACCTCCACCCTTTCAAGACCTGGCAGTGTCTCTACGGAGATAGATTCGATTATGGGCTCTTCATCATCACCAAGTACGCCTGGTCCATACTCAAGACCACCATCGGGAGATGTAGCTGTCTGGATGGGTGTTGAACCGGGTAATGGCACTCATTATTCATCAACACCACATCCAGAATATTCCGGAGATAACGCACATTTCTATCATGAACAATATTCCGCTCGATATGTGACTCCGGGTTATTCGATGGAGACTCATGTAGAAAGAGGGGTAACGCCTACAGGTCAACCAGAGTGGATCTACCGTCAGACTTGTTATGATCATAGCTGGGCGAGTTCCACTCCTGGAGGTGCAGGATCTGCACCTGAACACGCAGGAGCAGTTCCTCTATTTTCCAGACCTGGACCTCCCTTTCCAAGACCTGGCCCACCATTCCCACCATATGGACACCCAAGTTCGTCAACTGGATACTCAGGATCCGAACCATCTTATGGTAGTGGTGCCGACCCAGTTTGTCACCAAAGACATTACTAGTATTTTTTTTTATAATTATATTTATTTAAAAAAAAAAAAGACTGAAGCATTGGACAGGGTTGATCCTTGCCAATGCTATGGAAAAAAATATATTTATAAAAGACTTAAATACTTATAGTTGTTAACTAAATAAATAAAGACTTTTATACTTTTCTATAATTTGACTGTATCACATGTATATATCTTCGCACCCTGTCCTAGTTTTTAGTTCTGTTCCAGGGAAATGAAAAAAAAAACAACTGACCAGAGATGAGAGAGGATGTCGTCGTCGTTGGAGGAGTCTGGGGAGGAGGCTGTAGCGATTCTCGCTGCCTTATAGGCTGATCAGGACCGGCCAAACGGAAATTCTCCAACCAACAATTTCATTTTATATTTTTCTTTTTAAAATTTTCCGTTGTACAATACTATTATTATTATTCATTACATTTTTCCCCTTTTTACCAAGAAAAGAGAGGAGGAATAGCTTTGAGTGGGGACAGCTTGGTAGAACCGAGTTGCTCCGAAGTATCTTGAGCTGAACGAACTCTCTTGGCTGTGGGACCTGGTAAGAACGTTTCCTGAACAAATCAGAGAGTATTTCAAAGTTCTGTAATAAATCTAAATTGAATTTTGTAATCAATCCAATCAAATAATTATTGTAAAATCGAGAATTATTTTTGAAAGTATTCATCGGTTTTTCCAAGTTTTTCCAACTTCAACAAATACATACAACAACCTATCTTGTTTATCGATTAACCAGCTAATGTAAGTACCAAATATTTACATATATTATTATCATTAATCAGGCTCATATTGCTGCAATAATGATTTACTTTGCGTATTAGTTATCTTATAAATTTTGAGTCAGTGAAAATAATATTTCATACATAAGTAGAGTCAGTGATTTTGTTTTTTTTTCTTATAATTAGAGTCAGTGTTAAATGTGAGATTCAGTGATAATTATTCTGTCGATATTATTAAAATTTAGATTCATTGCACGTAATCTTTATCCTGTAAAATCCTGTCCTTTCCGTCGGTCTTTTCCGTGTGTTAATCCCTGCCGACGATGCTGTAAAGTTAGACACTAAATAAACACAATCGTTAATATATATATATATATATTCAGTTAATTGAATATCTCGTGGTTTAATTATCAAGGTATTAATTTCGCTAATATATTACAAATTATTTCGGCGTAAATGATATTTTAGCTGTAAGTATCGAAAATATCAATATAAACGATTCTGATTTAGAAGGTGGAAAGTCCTCTTAAAATAGCTCTGTAGACGATAAAAATCCTGTATATTTCTTGTTCAACAATGATGATAATATTAGTGACGATAATATGGCATATTGGCTATGTCCTGGTTATGGTTCCTTCAGAGCAGCACACAGACAACTCAAAATAAAATTCTTTAACAACTCTTTTGGCCATGTTTGTTCGGTTAGCGATCGATTGTGGTTTCAGAATCGTGACCAATGAAATAGTCAATCAAATCTAGATGATTTTAGTGAATACATTCTAATTGAAGAAAGTCTCATTGCACAACAAGAGACGTTAATGTGGAACGAAGATTATTATCTCTGCTTAGCACTAGGTCAGACAGAGATTCCTCGTAGTTTGTTATTTGATGATCATGCTGAAGAGCTATCGTTTCTAGAAACATATCTAGGTGAATTCAGAAATTTTACAGAAAAAGTTCAAGTCAAGCCTTTCACTATGGCTTCAACTGAGTTGCGACGTTCCGATCGACGAGGTGTGACACCACGACATTTCTTGTATATGGCTGTCAAGATTATGAAATTGAGAGTTTGTGATTGCCTCACGATTGCTTTCAAGCACGTTAGTAAAAATACCAATATCACAAAAAAACAAATTGAAGATGAAGAATACATCAATGATTGCCTTGAGACGAATCTTGCTTTTTTGAGATCGATTCCCAATTCAGCTTGGTATTGGGCTCACCGCAAAAAAGACTTATTTGCTATGATTTGACAAATAGGAATGCCAACATTGTTTTTTACTGTCAGTGCCAATGAAATCGGATGGACTACTGAAGAAGCTGCTTGGTATTTATTAAGAGTTCCAATGTCGAAAAGTTCAGCTATTATTGTCTCAATTCCTACAGTATGACCGGCTGAACGACAAAGAATCAGAAAAACTAACGAAGAATTAGAAAGTATGGATATCGATGATGATTCACCTAATATTTGGAAAGAAAATTGGTTTGATAAGTATGAAAACGACATGAAGATTTGGAAGAAATAAATTTAGCACAGTTTGTCGCTAACTATACATTTCGGAAAGATGGTACTTATATTAAAAGAAAACAATCTAGAGTTATTCGTTATAGGAATTACGATATGGGAAATGACCAAATGAGTATAAAAGAGAAATGATTACTTTATATGTTCCCCTCAGGAATGAACATGAAGAAGGCCTCGCTGATTCAAAGTTTATTAGAATATATAATACTAATGAAGAATTAATATTAAATAACCGTCAAGAATTTAAATCTAATTTGGATATTCCAAAAATCATGGAAGTATGTCGAAATTTATGTAGAGATGATGATTTTTCAGATGATGAAGAAACACATGAAGAGGCAATATAATGCAGGAGCCTGATCCATATGAAATATTCTACAATGATCATAGAGCCTGATGGATCGTAATCTGTATTACGAATTTATACGGAAAATAAAAGAAAAAGAAAGGGGACATCTGATGGAAGTTATTGATCATCTTCTCTCCCCAAACACGTCACTTTTTCAAATATTTCTCACTGGCCTAGCTGGATGCGATAAAACATTCGTCATAAAATTACTTATGGAAATATACAATTGGTATAACGATAATGATGCACACTGTAATACGTACATCACTTGTGCTTTTACAGGCAAAGCTGCTATTGCTTTTGATGGAACTACAGTGCACACAGCTTTTCAAATATCTATTGCAACATTAATGTCAATAACGTTTGGCTGTTGCCAATATTGTTCGTTATTTAAATATGTTAAAGTCATCATAATTGACGAAATAAGTATGATAAATGCTGAACTGTTATCGAGAATAAACACACGATTACAATAGATGACTGGTGATTTGAGAACACCATTTGGAGCACTAGATATTGTTTTCATTGGTGATTTACGGCAATTACTACTGGTGCGAGCAACTTCTATTTATTTGCCCATAAAAAAATCAATAGTAGGACCAGAATTATGGCGAGGACTGAAATTTTATGAGTTTACTCAAGTCATTAGACAAGCGAACGTTCAATTCGCTACTATTCTAACAAATATTGGTAATGGTGACCGACTTGAAATTGAAGAATAGCTCTATTACAATACAGATTTTATTCAAAAGCTCTGCAGATGCTCTATGTCGTAGTGCCATTTTTCTATTTTATACAAATCAGGCTATCCAAGAATATAATAATAAGAATATACACTTTCGAACAGTGCTGTTAATAGAGTTGAATCAAAAGCAGATGATAAATTTGTGGGTACTTCATCAGCGAATCAAAAAAATCTTTTACGGGCTAAACTTCATAAAATGTCATTTATTGATACAGGAGGGTTGCCATATAAAACAATGTTTGTGTAAAATTTACAATATATGATAACAACAAACCGATGTTTTGGCAAACGGTGCTGTTAATCATATAATTAGAAAAACGATATAGGGCTCATAATTTTATGCTTTCAATGTGTTAGCTAGGCTGTAAATTTAATCTCGATTGAATAAATAATTTTTCTTTATCAATTTTTTTTAATAAAATGAAGAGAAAATTTTATAACTTACCTTCGAATCAGTTAACTTTTAATCTTTTTGTGATATACATTTCGAATGCACAAAAGAGCACAGATTGTTTTTGTCCTTTGCAATATCCTGAAATACTGTTTAAGCTAACCTTTTTATTCACTTATTTTTGTAAAAGGTCGAAAAACGAAAGAAGATTCACTGCCCCCGCGCGTACTGGTAACACACACACTTTCTTTTCTTTGTTATACTAGTTTTGCTACCTAAAACATGAGATAGCACAACTTTGTTAATCATAGAAATAGAAAAACGATATATCATTTTATGCTTTTAACGTGTTAGCTAGGCTGTATATTCAATATTAATTGAATAAATAGTTTTTCTTTATCAATTTTTTTTAATAAAATGATGAGAAAACTTTATAACTTACCTTCGATGCATTGCACAAAAAAGCACAAAGTTATGAGCCTTATATCGTTTTTCTATATCTATTATCAACAAAGTTGTGCTATCCTGTGATTAAGATAGCACAACTAGTATAACAAAAAAAAAAAAAAATTAATAAAAAAAAAAACTATCCATACAATCGAGATGAAATTCACAGCCAAGCTTACACATAAAATGTGTATATGTGATAAAGAAAAAAAAAAAAAAATTTTTTATTCTTTCTTTGAAAAAAAGGGGGGAAAGCGACACGACCTTTGGATCTACGCGCTTTTTCGAAAATTACTTTTTGTTTATAATAATTATTTAAGAAATTTAATTATTTCATTTTGAAAAGAAAAAAAAGAAAAATACTACACTAAAGAAACTCTTACACGCTGACGTGACCCTACCTGTCCAGCGCGTGGGAAAGC